>JAJOZX010005546.1:130000-310324 GCA_023014485.1 Bathynomus jamesi | reverse complement strand
TTACAAAGCTTGTGATTGCTCAAAATGGGTCTATCTAATTACCACACTGGACCTCATTGGACTGCTCTGGGACAAAATATTAATAATATCTCGTGAAAATCAATAATAAAGCAATGTTATATGTGTTAGATGTACTTTCATCTGATTATGAGTCTACAGCAGCTATCTGGGATATATATATATATAAAAACTTTGATATACTGTACCTGACCAATCATCAAGGGTGTACAGTTGACCTAATTGGGCATTCAATTATTATAACACTTCAAAACCTAAAACAAATTAACAAATTTAAAATTAAGAAATTTTATTTATTTTATTATTAACATAAATGTAGATGAAGATTATAGCAAATTTTTAAAAACTATACAAAGCTCACAAAAATAGTCTATATGTGCACAGGACTGCTGGCTAAATAGCCTGGGAGATTATTTAGCTAGTGCTGGTCAAATAGAACATCTACATCTAATGCATATAACATTGGGTAATTGTATACAATATCCCCCTCACCTCAGTTTCTAATAAAAATTATTGCAATGCGTAGAAAATAATAAATAAAACCTTTCCTTTAAGTAAAAAAAATTTTGGTTGATCATATTTATGGAGATATTTGCTTCTGAAATTTTAATTAATATCCATTTGATGTTACTCATGTCAAATGTGACTTTTTTCATAAAATATTTTTCTTGATTGGGCTATTTTTTCGCTACTCTGTGACTTAATTACTTGGTTGGTTTTGTTCTGGCTATTTTTTTTTTCTAATTGGATTCAGTTTGGTCGTGTTTGTGATAGAATTATGACATGCTGTTCGTTGGTTTTGACTTTGAGAACTTGATTCATCATGTGCCCTAGATGAAGACTAAAAAAGTGCATAACTTAACATGTTATTACATTATCATTTGTATAATTTAGGTCTCGGGGGGGGGGGGGGGGGTATGGGGGTGGAGCCCCCATAAAGATCATGCATCACAAATTGATCGGTATATGGTTCACTTGTGATGTGTGATCTATCTTTATGGGGGCTCTACCCCCGTACCCCTGAAACCTAAATTATACAAATGATAATGTAATAACATGTAAGTTATGGTAATTGTATACAACATCCCCCTCACCTCAATTTTATGAAATTGACTTAACAATCGATGTAAAACCTTTATTTTATAGCATGTAATTACTTTATTTAATGTATCCCATTAGGGTTAGGTTAGGTTGGTTTCCAAAAATAAATAAAGTAATTACATGCTATAAATAAAGGTTTTACATTGATTGTGAAGTCAATTTCATAAAATTGAGGTGAGGGGGATGTTGTATACAATTACCTAACTGCTTTATTATTGATTTTGATGAGTATATTATTAATATTTTGTCCTGGTGCAGTCCGATGAGGTCCAGTGTGGTAATTAGTCATACTGCTAAAAATTTGTCACATGGGAAATAGTAACCAATCTTAAATGAACCACCTAACCTAGTGTAATCTAGTCCCTATGAAGTTTAATATTAGCTGACTTAAGTAATGCATGCAAATGATTAGGCCCCTGTACTGAAGCAATTTATTCGGCCTTTTAGAGTTCAACCCATTAGCCTAGAAGTACTGTACTAGTAACACTGGCTTCAGTGATAGATTTAAATTAGAATACCACACTAACATTATAAAATATAGCTCATTACTTGGATAACCTCAATAAGCCTGAGTGGCTTCTTGTTTTCCAAATGAAATGTAATGTAGTTGAAGTTCCTTCAAATATGATATTCAGCTAACCTAAATCCACAATGTATAAAACATTCACATATTTATGTGATACCCACAATTACAGCCTAGAAATAAACCTACTATGAAGAAAAAGGGGTGAAATTCCAGATGCCAGATGCAGTTCAAAACAGAGGTCATAATGGCTTGGTAATATGTAATGGCAATACAGTATTTGTTAATACTCCATTTTGGCAGAAATTATATATATAGTATACCATTGATATATTTTTACAATATGTAACTACCCAGATTACCAATTTACCATGCAGAATATTCTGATTATTCATACACCAAACCTCAATGTACTTCGCAGTCAGTATGAGACTAAAGAAATTACCACTGTACCATATTTAATCATTTTTTAATCCTAAATTGTAAGACAACTGCATTAAACTGGGAATGTGGGTGTTGATTGGATGAGATGTTCTCATCCAAATTTGTACCACAGTCAGAATTTTTTTTTTTTTCCTAGTTTTTCAAAGTTTGAAATAAAAAAAATGCTGTGGCTATTTAGCCATTACTGGTCAGATAGCCTTCCAAGCTATTTGACCAGCACTAGCTAATAGTCTCCCAGGCTATTTGGCCAGCAGTCCTGTGCACATATAGACTGTTTTTGTGAGCTCTGTATTATTTTTTTTGGATTAAATGTAGAATTCGGGGTAAATGTACAGTATTACACCCGTCTCCCTTTCAAGGTGAAATTTATGTTTTTCCTATGGTTTTTGATATGTTTTGAACGAATCTGACCTTCAAAACTGTCGGAAATGACTCGTTTTTTAGATTCCCCCCCCCCCAGCTGGCAATGTGGGGGAAATCACAGAAAACGAGTCATTTCCGACGGTTTTGAAGGTCAGATTCGTTCAAAACATCAAAAACCATAGGAAAAACAAATTTCACCTTCAAAATTGACCTAACCTAACAACCTAACTAAACCTAACCTAACATATCCTAAAAGAAAAACAGGAATTATCTTTAAAATCTAAGACAGAATAATCACAGTACCGTCTTTTCTTCGTTTAAGCACACTGTAACTTTTTCTACAACACCACAGTTTCTGGTCTTGACGATATGTGCACTCCATTTTACAATGTGGACACTTCACTACTGTCGGTAGAACACTGAGCACGCAGAAACTCGACACTTTTTTCTAAATTTTCATAGAAAGCGACAATACAGCGGTAATAATCGAACGAACACATGTCACACAAAGCCATTCCGGTAGCAAACTAATTCAAATTCGAATGGATGGAGCGCTCTGATTGGGCAGACATGTGACGGCAACACAAATGAACACACAAACGACCGTACAAACACACACTATATACACACCAAAAAAATGTTTATATCTCGAAAACGAAGCATTTGCGACGGAAATGCTATAGAAGGAAAGTGTCTTAGAATTAAAAAATCTACTTAATGAACATATAATAATTGCTGGACATTAGACGGTGTATAGTAGAATAATACCGAATTCGGACCCCAGCCTTCTTTAGTTAGCTGTATAAGGCTAACTAACGAAAATATCATGACCTAACCTAACCAATCATCAAGGGCGTACAGTTAACCTAACGATTGGTTAGGTTAGGTCATGATATTTTCGTTAGTTAGCCTTATAAAGCTAACTAAAGAAGGCTGGGTCCAAATTCTACATTTGATCCTTTTTTTTTTAAATTTGCTCTAATCTTCATCTACATTCATTAATAATAAACTAATAAATAAAAAATTTTAATTTTAAATTTGTTAATAATTTCTTTTAGGTTTTGAAGTGCCATAATAAATAATTGAATGGCTAGTTAGGTTAATTGAATGCCTGTTTAGGTCAACTGTACATCCTTCATGGTTGGTTAGGTTTAGTCATGATATTTTTTTAGTTTAAACAAAAATATAATGACTTAACAACCAATCATCAAGGGCATACAGTTGACCTAACTGGGTAGTCAATAATTTTCATGTAGGTTTTGATTAATTTTAAGCAACTTTTACCAAAAATGTGTGTTAGTTAAGCTACCGCATATTATATATATATATATATATATATATATATATATATATATATATATATATATATATATATATATATATCACATACACACAGTAGACTCGCAACTTAGGCAGGGTTATGTTCCTGGGGCCCCGTGTAAGGTAAAAAACTGCATAAAGTCAGAAACCAAAAAGAAATCCCCTAAATTGCCCTTAAATCACTATACAGGGTGTCCCATAAGTCTGGCATCATAGGATAAATTCATATTTTTCTATTTCTATAAACCATAATTCATATTTTTCTCTTTCTACAGGCCATAATGTCTGTGAGCAAGGAAGAATGAATCCAGATAATTCTACTCGTAGGAAATCAGTCAGAGAGAGGCCGCTGCTGAATTTAACAGACTGCATCCAGACCGCGAGCCAATAACACAGAGTTGTGTTAGCAGACTTGTTGCAAAGTTTAAGGAAACAGGATCCATAAAAGATAAACCACACAGTGGACCTTCAAGGAGGTCCACTGACGATGATACAGTGACTGCTATCCTGGCTCATTTTAACAGAAGTCTGAATAAGTCTCTTTGGCGATTGTCCGCCGAGACAGGAGTGTCAAAAAGTAGCATCCATCACATTCTTCAGGCTCACAAATGGCATCCATATAAACTTTAGATCCTACAGAAATTAAGCGATGATGATCCTGACCGGCGGATGGAATTTTTGTGAATGGGCTACGGAATATATGCTCGGGATGCCAATTTCCCATCCACCATTCTGTTCAGTGACGAGGCTGTTTTTATGGAAATGGTGAGGTAAATCGACAGAACACCCGCTACTGGTCTCAAACAACCCTCACTAGTATACCTCTTCAAAGGAACAAGGTGTATCTTGGGTGATGGTATGGTGTGGCATTTGGAAGGATCGCATCATAGGCCCCCTCTTTTTTGATGAACATGTCACTGGAGGCACCTACCTATGTATGCTCAAGGAAGAAGCAAATTTCCCAACATGGTTCCAGCAAGATGGCACTCCTGCACATTACAGCACCCTAGTAAGGGAATACCTGTATCAACAATTCCCTGGTCATTGGATAGGAAGTCGAGGGCCTGTGGATGGCCAGCTAGAAGCCTGGATCTCATGCCACTAGATTTTTATCTCTGGGGCCACTTGAAAGCGCTGGTATACGCAGAGAAAATTAGGTGTGTTGAACATTTGTGGCAGCACATTATTGGAGCATGTAACACCATTACTCCTAACATCATTCACCGTGTGCTTGCTGACTGGGTATCACGTCTGAATTTGTGTATTGAAAACAATGGTGGATATATTGAGCACATTCTGTAAAAAAAGCTTGCCTTTTTTTATTATTTTTCCTATGATGCCGGACTTATGGGACACCCTGTATATTGTAACACTGTTATACGTATAACATACCTATAACACAAAAGTGATGCAATTGGCAATGTTGAATTCCTTCCAGCATGCCATAACCTCTTGTTAGTGCCGTCCTCCATGGTGATGTGGATGAAGGTGAGACTTGTGTACGCTGCCTTAAAGCACCAAAATTGTAAAATTATATCCCGCATATAGTTGAAACCGTGTAAGAAAAATCCACATAAGTTGCAAGTCTACTGTGTGTATAATTGTATATATGTATATATATATAATAATAATAATAAACAGGAACACCAGAGAAAAAATAAACATCCTTCAAGGTTTAATAGTACCAACGTTTCAGAATGCACTAATTCCATGTTCAGGGCTAAAACAATAAAATACCAAATCACGTGATTTGGTATTTTATTGTTTTAGCCCTGAACATGGAATTAGTGCATTCTGAAACATTGGTACTATTAAACCTTGAAGGATGTTTATTTTTTCTCTGGTGTTCCTGTTTATTATTAAACTGCGTTTTCCACGACATTAATCAAAAGCTGATATATATATTTATTAGGGTGCGTCAAAAAACATGGTTGTCACATGCGTTCACTCGCTTGCAATTTTGATCCACTTAATGAGAGAACCTGGCAGTATAAAAATCAGTTCAATATATCAATGTTTAGGGGTCACGCACAGTGAATTAATAACCCTATTTATACCAGGGTGGGGCCATATATCTGGTTTATCAGTATATATGTCATATGGCCCCACCTTGGCTGTTCTTTTTGTTAAAATACCCTTTAAATCGATACTGCATTCCTGTCATGCCCCTGCAGCCTGGATAACATCAGACGGGTACAATCTGGAGAAGGAATGGGTCGGGAAGCTCCTCATGACTAACAACACTGCTGAAAGAGGAGTGGCCCTCATCCACGAGTTCATGGCAAAGGGGCGTACCAAGCACGAGGATCAGCTCCAATACATGATCCAGTGGCAGAGGATCATCGGTGAGCGTACCCGAAGACAGCAAACAAGAAGGACCTCCTTCACTGAAAAATACTTTTTTTTTGAAGGCTTTTAGTTCTTTTCATGCCATTTCTGAGTATTGTTTGTCAATTTCTTTCATTTTGTTGGTGTTCATGTAGTACGGAGAAACCAATCCCAGAATATAATATATAAGTTTAGCTGTTTTGTTTCCAATTATTTTACAGTGTTCATTCCAGTTTAAGTTCTTGTCAAAGTAAATGCCTAGGAAATTGGAATGATTAATGTGTGTTGTGGAATTACCATTAATTCTGAGGTCTGGAATGTGGTTGCTATTTATAGGTTTTTGTGGAAATGTATTTTATAGTATATTTTGTTTTATTAAATTATCTGTTTTCAATACATCCTTAAAGTGTATTAGCAAAATGTATTTTTTAAATATAAAACACACATTATGTCTTCATATGCTGTAATGTTTTAAATATTAAGAGTGTCAAACAAGACATATTTTTCATAGTTACTTCCCCTGAAAATAATCAGTACGAGGAAACCAATCCCAGAATATATGTGGTATGTAGTGTACAAACTTTGTAGTGGATGCGCAACCTAAATAAACAGCTACTCAAATGAAATTTGTCTGTCGTGTTTTCTCCTTCAGTGGCTTAATTGAGAAAGCGAGCGAAAGAAATGGACCACCTTCAGGTTTTCTCCTTATGCAGTGACGCACCCTGATATATATATATATATATATATATATAAATAAAAAACTAACTATGATATACTGTACCTAACTAATTGTTAAGGGTGTACAGTTGACCTAACTGGGCATTCAAATTATTATGGCACTTCAAAACCTAAAAGAAATTGTTGCCACAAATTTAAAATTAAGAAATTTTATTTATTATTAACATAAATGTAGATGAAGATTATAGCAAATTTTTAAAAACCATACAAAGCTTACAAAAATAGTCTATATGTGCACAGGACTGCTGGCTAAATAGCCTGGGAGACTAGCCAGTGCTGGTGAGAGAGCTTTCCAGGCTATTTGACCAGCACTGGCTAAATAGCCACAGTGTTTATTTTGCAGTATTGTAGTGTAATTACATTTCCTACAGTACCAAAGTCACCAGTAGCTGTGCAAGCCTATATAGGGTATGATATTCCTATACTCTTTAGCCTATAGCTTGATAGACCTGTATGATATTAAATAATTAGGCTCTTAAATTACTTACGGGAATGGCTCTTTTATTTTTAGTATAATAGGGTATAGTAGTTATCTATATATTACAGGCATATGATGAGTGTCATATCAGGGTAGTCCTCCATTAGTTAGACCTTGTCTCAAATATGGTTAAGGAACTTGAAACTGTGGGTCAGATTTTTATCTTTAGTACAATAAGCTATATCTATGATGCACATTCTCTTAGTTTAACTAACTTAAGAAAACTTTATGCACTGATGCAGTGGTTTCCAAACTGTGGGGCATGCTCCCCTGAGGGGGATGCATACTGTTGGCTAGGGAGGGTTTTTTTTGGTTACCTCCAAAAATCTGATTAATAATAAAGTACAAATAATTGTACATGCCATTTTAGTTAGTTGAATCATTGATAATTACCTAATAGGAGTGGGGGTGTGCAACCATAATTTTGGGGAGTTAGGGAGTTGTTGTAACAAAGTTTGGAAAACTGCACTGATGTATTAGTCAAAACTCAATGGCAAAATTCCAGATGCCAGCTGCAGTTCAAAGACAGAGTTCATAACAGTTTGGGTAATATGTTAAATTAGGTTAGGTTAGTAATTAGGGTATATGGACTCTGTCTCAGAGATGCTGAACTGCATATCTGGCATATAGAATTTTATGACTTTAAAATCTTGTATGAAGAGAGTGGTCATTGCAAAGTTATCAATCTTGATGTATAGGGGCCTATGGATTCTTACTCTAGTCTTGAAGCACACTATTTGCCAAATTGAGTATAGGCTAAGCCCACTGGAGCTAGACTAGGATTTATAATAGCATAAATTACGTAGTTCACTATGGCTTAATAGCTTTTCATTGCAATACCTATACCAGCACCAAAATCTGAAGCCTGATGACCATTTATGGGTCTGTAAGAAGAATAAATGGATATTTATTTTCAAGTAAACTTCATCAGTCTAAAATAATATCAGTTTGTAAATCTCCATATCCTATTTTGTTCTATCTTGCTACACACTTAACTACGTGTTATTGTAATGATTTAACGCCTCAAAGTAATAAATTTGTTAAAACCACAACTACAGAAGAAAAACCTTGTAAAAGAGAAACTCTGTCAGTTGTTTTAAAGAATTTTTCATCATCATCAAATTCTTTCCAGCATCAAATGATGGAATTTGACATCTTTCCAAATCTTCAAAAGGTAAATTTACATTTAATCTTTTGTTTTGTCATAGATCATATTATAGCTAACTTTGTTTTTATAATTTAGCAACAAGGATTAGATGAAAGGTTCTAAGACTTTATAGGTCTAAATACAATATAGGGGCATAGCAATGAAAATAAATAGAATACCCAGTTTATCAATTCCCAAAGGACTGTCTCAGTCTTGATTGGTTGATAATGGCTACATTTGCCAATGTTTGAAATGGATGTATCTATAGATCATACATACAGAATTTTGCCTTGATTGTTTGAGTGGTTAAGAATGGGATAAATTTTAGCCTAATAAGTAATAATAATTTGAGCAAATTGTATAGGGTTTCCCAGTGAAGTTGCAGTTGGGTATTGAATAGTCATAAGAGTAACAACTATGTACCATTTCACGATATAGTCCTCCAGAAATAATTTTTTGAGAGCCATAGGGAGGAGGTTGAGTGAGGGTGAATAGTCCCAGTAAACTTGGGGTGGCTTGGCACTGTTTAATTTATTGTGGTACTGTTGCTACCCCTTTTTTTTTCACCCCCTAGATTGGAGTTCTAAATAACAACAACATACTGATAAAAGATAAAGAAAATGTAGACAAACTTCTCTCTTCCTTGTTATGTGGAAGTTTTGATAAGTTACAACTGGTTGTCGACTTTGATTACACACTTACAAGAGGGCATTTTAATGATGAAAAAGCTTTTTGTTCATGGGGTAAGTTCTTAAAGAATTGGTTGATACATGTTCCTTAAAAATGATAGAAGATGCGTTTTGTCTAAGCAAGCTAATCTAGCTTTTCTTCATTTGGTAAATGTACTGCTCTCTCAGTAGCTAATGTCTTTTTGCTCTGAAACTGAAATGGATAGGCCTCTCCTAAAACCAAGCAATGAAAGCAGATCTGGCTTGAGTTTAGCTTTGACTCAAGGTAAACAAGAAACATTAAAATGGCTGAAGACTTCATCAAAACAGAATTATGAATAAGCTCTTGTAATAGTACTAAAAACACAAAATAATGGTGGATTTTTATACTAAATGGTTAAGAATTTGCTGTTTAGTGTCGTGTTTTGATATATCCTATACTGCAACTTTGTGTTGCTTCTGGTTTTGATGTGCTTGCAAACATTAGGTACCAGAGATAAAAGCAAATTCCTTAGCTTGATGTAACTTGTATGAAATAGTTATGTATTGGAAGGCGTACTTGAATAAATTATTTTCTTTAATTTGAGCTCAGTTGTTAAGTTAAAAATGTGGTGCTTTGGAATACAGAATTCATTGAAAAATGTGTCTTAAAATAGTACCATAGGCAAGCTTATACACACAAGGCCTACTATAATGATTTTAAAGAGGCTTTGGGCCCCAATTGAAATGTTCAAATTTTTATGTACTAAAAAAATTGGCCCAATCACAATAAAATAGTTATCAGATTTTCTTTTGAAGTGTGTGCGCATCCACATTCAGTGTAGTCATTTAATATTTTTATGTGGCCTTGTTGGGACTTAAGTTTTGCAGCTTCAGAATGTCCATTGAGTTTTTCATGTCTTTGAAAGGAATTCTCGACAACAGCCCAGGAATGCCACCCTTCTACAGAGAGAGGGCATCAGAATTACTTAGTAGATATTATCCTATAGAGATAGATCCAAATAGATCTGAAGAAGAGAAGATTCCTCACATGATCGAATGGTACCACAACATCGTAGACCTGCTCAAGAAATGCAAACTTAGCAAAAACTCCATCAGACACATGGTAGCTGAGAGCTATGTTAAGTTCAGGTTAGATTCGCCTACATTATTTGGCTTTTAGGTCTATTTTTTTAATTAATCATTATGGTAATTATCATCATTGGAATAATATAACATAATAAAAACTTAATGCTGATTATAAAAGCTAATTGTATTTTTAGCTCTGTATTGTTCTCATGATGACTGTGAGCAAATGGTGAAGTTGATATATACACTGTATCTTAGAACAGGAATGTCACGCTGCTGGCTGTTGACAACTGAACGAAAATGTGAGGAAGTTGTAATGATGTAAGTGTAACTTTTCCTTTTGAAGTAGGTATAAATGAAGTTATAAAGATAGTTTTTACAAAAAGTTGCGTATGGATTTGGAGAAGAAGGTGAAAAGGTTCAGAGAATTGTATTTGTGGGTAAGGTTGAATGTTTTGAAAAAATTGTCTATGCCTCATGTTATACAAGAGTGATTGGTATTGGCGCGTGGAATGGTTATGACTGGAAGGAAATAAGAATTGAATGGAAGTGGTCTTTGTAAAGACGAGTAAATGAGGTACTGAATCATGCTCTTTTCATTCGAGGTTGCGTAACTAGTCTGAAATCATGTCATCCATTTCGTCTCCAGATATGAAGTGGGTTTTCGAAGCCTTGAACTCTGTAATTGGTACTGGAATGCCGTACCCATTGTTCGTGTTACCTTAATAACGCGGGTGATAAAATTTCTCTCCGCAGAGATGGCACGGATAAAATGTTCAAGAAACTCAAAGACGAAGACGTTCCCACACTAATCTTCTCCGCCGGGATGGGGGACGTGCTGGAGCATGTGTTGTGGCACTTCGATGTTTACACCGAAAACGTGAAAGTGGTCTCCAATTTCTTTAAATACAACGAAGAGGTGCGTTTAATTTCCAATAAAATCTCCTCAGGAACAACAACCGCACCTCGAGCTTCCTAAAGTCTTCCTATTTATCAGTACACTTTTTGGGAGGATAACTTTCAGCATCACTATGTAAGGTTGCTTTAACCTCGTTCGTAACGGCTATAAAGGTCGTGTAACTGAGGGGGACCTACAGCTTTACGTGGGATCCGAACTAAATATGTAAAAGTTATCTAAGTACTAATTAGTGATGGGACGATACCAAAATTTTTAACGATTCCGATTCCGATACCACTAAAAAGTCTCGATTCCGATACGATTCTCGATTCCGATTCTCAATATTTTTAAATATAATTCTATACTTGTTTTTATGGAAATTGTCATATTTTACTCTGGTAAGATTAACTATTTACATTATGAGTATGGTAATATAAATTATAATAGATTGGTTTAAAAATAAAAATCAACTGTAAGTTGTAACAATTCATTTTAATCTTCTTGATTACACATCATGGATATACATGTTTTAATGTATAGCTACAATACAATAAAAATAAAATTTGTTATCCTCTTTCATTTAAATTTTAAAGTTTACATTGCAAAACTGGTTCAATTAAAAGTTAAAGAATCGTTTTAAGAATCGGAAATCATGGTACAATTCTCTCGATTCCGATTCCGATTCCTGAAAAATGCTCGATTCTTCCGATTCTCGATTCCGATTCCGATTAATCGTCCCATCGCTAGTACTAATCATTCCGAACGCGGAGGAAGGTCCCCATCCAACTACTGAATAGATTGGACGTTACTTGACCTCGCTGATCTAACGAGAAGCACTTTCGTTACGTGGCCACGACGTAGCTCATATTCAGTGGAAATTTTTTTTACATTCAATATATTAAAAAAAATATATATTGGCAGTCGATGGCCATGATGTAAATAGAAATTATAATTTGGACTTTTTCTGCGCTGTGTTCATTAATCCGAAATATTTCCGTATGACGGTATGAGAGACATGAATTGTTTATTGACCTCGTCACAGTTCGACCTATGAATGTGTGGAATAGTTATATTTGAAATCCGGACAACAAAATCAAGTCATTCGACATGACCAGGAGACGCGTGAGACGAACATGAAACATTGTCACAAAAGGTTAAATTCATTCCATTTGTATTTTACGGATGTAAAATGGTCTGTTGTCAAAACTTCAGCGTAAGCAATGAAGAAGTTAAAGTTAATTAAACGGAGGTTTGTGTGAACTTTACAACTACCAAAACTGTTAAGACTTACCATACAAAAAATAAGACCAAAGGAACGTATCGATAACGTACAATATTTGCCCTTTTTTGTTTTATATTGGGAGCGGAGGGAAGAGGTATACAAAAATTACAAATATTTATACTTTTATTACATTATATCGAATTTGTCCTAAAAACACTGCTTTTAGCTACCATTAGAAAAACATTTTAAAATGAACTTAAAATAAGAATATGACAAACAAACATTTTAATTTGTGGAAAAAATTCTACGATACAATAATTCTGATGACTAACTGGTGAATGTCTTGTTATTCTTTATTAAAAAGTGTATTATCGAAGATCTAAATAAAAGAATGGGGGACACCTTTCTTCTTTATACAACCCATCAAGATTTTTTTTTTTTTTTTTTCCAGGACGTCATGATTGGTTTCAAGGGTGACCTCGTACACATGTTCAACAAGAACGAGAACGCCATTCACTCTTCCAACTACTTCGAGCGCCTAAAGGGGAGGTCGAACGTGATCTTGATGGGAGACTCCCTCGGGGATATCAAAATGGCGGTGGGAGTACCTCCGTCGAGTAGCGTCCTCAAAATCGGGTTCCTCAATGAAAGTACGGTGAGTTTCAGTACCGACTTAAATACTCAAACTATTTTGGTATTAATTCGTTTTTTTTTTTTTTCCCCCGTTTGAGTAAGCTAAGATAGTCGAGTGCAACTGCGGTCGTTCGCGAGTCTTTTGTTGACATGTACCACAATAGCACTTACAATTGAGGCCTTCCTAGGAAGAAGTGGCTAAGCAACAAAATTAAAAAACGCCATTAAAAGTTGTACCAATTTGAAAGTGACATAAATTTTAAACTTTTGAACATTTTAGACGAAATAATCTTCAAAAGTTACGTCACTTTCAAATTGGTACAAACTTTATAAATCGTTTTCTGGCGTTTTTTACTTCTGTTGCTTAGCCACTTCTTCCTAGGAAGGCCTTAATTGTTAATTTTGTTTACTTAGTTCTCGTGTCGTGTCTATTAAACCACTCGATCATTACCTGTTTTCTCTGATGTTACTCACTCGAAACTAAAGGATTTATTCTGTCGTGTTAATATATCGTCACTTGGTTACCTACGTGACCACATTTATTATACGACCTTATCCTTTTTATTACATAAAGCCTACATTAACTTGGAATTTTAATTTTCACTTGGTGGACTTTGAAAAGTGTTGGCATTAGTCACCAAAATTGAGGACTTTTACGAGTTCTGATCAGCATTTTTGGTTTCTGCTTCAGTGGACAACAATTGTAGGATTCTCAGATATGAAATATGAGTTAATTTTGAGAAATTCGTTTTATGGACGTCGTAATATAATGTTATATACACACACATTAGACTGGGTGAGCTGAGCGCGGGAATCGAACCTGGGGCCAGTGGATTAGTAGTCAGTTGAGGTGTCTACACACACACACACACACACACACACACACACACACACGCGCGCCAGGATTCGAACTCTGAACCTCTCGAGTAGGAGTTGCGAGCGCTACCACCACTACACTAAGATGGGATAGATATATATATATATATTGTACGCTCTCTCTCTCAAATACAAAGGATAACTTAAAAATTATATCTCGTCGCATCAGATGACGTTTGTCAGGATTATGCAGGGTGTTTCTACAGTCGTACAACCCAATACATCGTTATACTGTATACATTGGGTTGCGTGACTTTAGAAACACCTTATAAATTCAACTGAGATTCATCTAATAGTCTGACTTTTTCTTTTCAGGTGAATGACAGGATCAGTTCTTACACAGACGCTTACGACATAGTTTTAGTGGGTGACCAAACGATGTCGGTCGTGAACTCTATATTGTCTGAAATTAAACATTAGTGCCATCGTCGTCTCAGTGTTTTTAGCGTTATTGTGACACCTGTTACACTCGCCATTTCATCATTTGTAATGAAAATGTTTATTAGGATGTATTCGTGTGAAAGTGTATTTACCGCAATGATGAACCTCTTTATTGTTCCTAATAAGCCTTTTTATCTAGTTGTGAAAAACACACACACACACTTTTATATGTTTCGTGTTTCCGCAGAATTATGTACGAGTTTAGTAACTGGTAAAAACTCTTGAGTGAATTGTAAATAGAGTTACCCGAGGTTCAGCTGATTCATAATTCTTTAAATGGGTTTACTTGCATATTTTGATGGAAATATTTAAATTATTATTACCTACAACTTTTTAATTACTGTTTGGTACAAAATTGTTTCAGGATAATTCGTTAAGCTTTAGAATCTCGAAGCGAGGAAAATTTTATATTTTTATTACAATTCATTTATTGTACGCATTAGAATAGCATTTATTCCCATACATCTTCTTCCAACTCTGGAGTCTGGAGTAATTTCAAATGTATTAATGTGGGGATGGAATGAACAGTGATTTTACTCGTTTATTTGCTGTTACTATGACTAATATTATTCGTAACTTATTTTTTTAAAAGGGGTGGGGAATAATTTTAATGGGGTGTGATCAGTAATTTTCGAGGATAAGAACTGTATTCAAGATGCTTCTCGGTGAGAATTTTTTTTTTTTTTAATCGAGGAATATATCGTGTATGGTATATTTTGAAAATTAATATTGTATGGGAAGTACTTTTGGTCCGTTCTACGTAAAGGGGCTTCGTTTGAATAAGTTTCTTTTGTTAGTTTACGAGAGCGTTAATTAGTATTGCTGTAGCCATAAGAGTACAGTAGATAACCTCTCCTGGCGAATGTATTACAAATCACGGCGTTTAATTTAGTCATGACAGCTTTCCACCTCCGGGTTGGTTTTGGTATTTTTTTCCCTTAAATTTAATTGTTACCTTTGAATTAATTAGTTCAAAACATTAAGGAGGGATGAATGAACATGTATTGTAACGTGTTGATAGGAACGTTTTGCACTCCAAATGAAATTGGTAGATAATGGGTGTCTGTGCCAGAAATACTGTATGTGCAGTACTCAATAAGTATGAATTTAATTCGTCTGTATGTAAAAAAAAATATATATATATATACGTACGTACACGTATAATAATAGAAGTTAAAGTATTTCATTCCTAAAATTTGTTGATTACATGGTGATGGACTCCTGACCATAGCACGGCTAATGAAGAAGGGTGATCGGTTCTCCAAATGATGATGATCAGAAGTGAGAAGGAAAGCAGCTCTCGTTAATTCTTCAATTAATATTCTTAAATATTAATTAAAAAGTAATTTATGATGTGGTTAACCCGAGAGAGTGGTGGCGCTTATTTTAGCCCCGTATGGGCTTAAATGAGTCAGGGTGATTTTTTACCTCGTGTCACCACTCGGATTCAGAAAGGTTAACGTGACTAATCAGTGTTGTGTTCGGGCGATAAAAATTAATTCGTGTTATTATGCTCTTTAGTTTTGTTGTCAAAAGATGTTAATATAAGATGTTATTAGTGAAATATCAGTTTAGAATCATCGTCGTATGTTAGTGAAAGATTTTTTAGAGATCATCCATAAATGATGTCGCGCAAAATTTCGAATTTTTAGACCCCCCCCCTTTTTTTTGTTACAAAATTTTGAACCTCCCCATGTCACTTAAACTACATGTAAAATTGTAAAAAAAAGTGAAATAACATATTTATTTAAAAATTCATTCAAATAGTAGTTTTTTCGTTAATATCTAGCGATGCAAGCAGCCAGATGTATGAGAATTTACGTTTTTCAGCTACATAATATTACACTAGTCGACAAAAAGAATCCTATCAATATTTTAGTTTTTACATTAAACTTTTCAAAATGTCAACAACGCAAAAATTTTAGACCCCACCCTTTCACCGACTTCTTCCCGACTCTCCGCTCCCTCTTCCGTTCCATCTGGCAACGGGAATGGGACCAGGCCACACAAAACAAACTTCACAAGATCAAACCGCAAGTAGGATACTGGGCCTCCTCCTTCCACCGGTCCCGACATAAAGAAGTGATTATAGCCCGTCTCCGCATAGGATACACACGCATTACTCATGGTCACCTTATGGCTAAATCGCCAGCCCCGCTCTGCCCTACCTGCAATACTCCCATCACTGTCGTGCACATCCTGGTCGAATGTCCAAACTTGTCCGCTCTTCGTTGTAGATGTTTCCCTCACATGACCGAAATTCCCATACCCGAGCGTCTATAATTCATGCTCGCTGAGGGCCCCCATTTTTCGGGGGAAGCGATTTCCCGTTTCCTCACTTATTCCCACCTGGCCCCCATACCCACTACCCAGTAACTGAACATTACATCCCCCAACTCAGTAACACCACTCACGTATCTCAGCGAGGCAGTGGGTACGAATCCGGTAAAATAAAGGAAAAAAAGTCCCCCCCGTAAAAGCGTGACATCATTTATGAACGCCCACTTACCTGTATTAATTAATGATAAAATTAGCTTTGAAGGAGAAAGTAAATTTAATGATAATTAAATGTAAAATTTAAGATACTAACTTTATATTCAATTTTATATTCCTGTACCAAAAGTGAGAAATAAATTTTCTATTAATGACAGTGTTATTAATCCGTTCGAAAATCCGTTTTCTGTATCACCATTTACTTCTGGCCTTTGTCTATGCAGTGAATAATACACACTTACCCATACTTCGTCACTAAATTTCAGAAGCATTAGTGACGATACTTGCTTATCGGTAAGTATCACTTACCGATACTTAATATCGGTAAGTGTGTATTATTCATTGCATAGACAAAGGCCAGAAGAAAATGGTGATGCAAAAAACGGATTTTCGAACATATGGCGGTTTCGTCACTCCTACTCCGGACGTCTCAATTATACTTCCAAATTTGAAGAGACGATAATCTCTGCTTGTACTCTCCTCCGAAACCACTTGTCAAAGAGACTTGGTTCAAACCAAAAAGAATTTTTTTTTTATTGGGTTGTTTAACCACTTTCGCAACATCTAAGGTCATATGACACAGGGGACCTACAGCTTTACGTGGGATCCGAACCACGGGTCGCTACGTAATCTGGACGCGGAGGACGGTCTCCCATCCAATTACTACCTAGATCCAATGTCGCTTAACTTCGTTGATTATACGTGTTCATTTATTCCCTAACTTTTGTAAAAGAAATATATTACAACAGGGGTTCCCAACCTTCTTAGAAAAGCATCGTGGTACATCGACCTAAGTACCACTTGGAAATGTTGTGGGTTATTCATCTATAACTTCTATTACTTTTTAAATACATTATCATCAAAGTAATTAGCAAACTGAATATTTAACTCTCTTGCATACCATCTAACAGAACTCAACGTGTCAGGTTGGGAAACCTGTATTAAATCGGTCGCAGCTAAATATTTATTTTTATAACTTTTCTTACTATGGAAACGTTTGTATTGCTTCTGTGACATCTTCAGACACTTTCAATTAACATGATTAAATTATTAAGAGCGGGAATATTAACTGAATTAACTCTAATCTATGGTGATGTGCTTTGGGGTTGGTTTTAAACCTCCTTCATAGCAACTTCACTTAGAATCCAAACCACGGGTTACCACTACATCCGTACTCAACACGGTCACTTACCCAATTGTAATGTAATGATGGGGTCTAAGACAGTGGTATTTAACCTGGGGATAATTCAACCTTTTTCTGGGGGTTAACGAGCTGGCTCCACTGTACCAAAAAATTTTAATGGAACCATAATTCAGCTTTGTTAGTATTTCCTAATTTTCCTTTATTCATATTTGCCATTTTATTAAAAAGGGGGGAAAGGTGGGGGCGGGTAATTACGGTTTTGTTGGTTAGCTCAAGGGGTAACCGCGCGAAAAAAGAGTTAAATACCACTGGTCTAAGGTCATATGATGGAGGGGATCTACAGCTTTACGGGTCAAGTTTAAGTAAAAGGAAAACTAGGTCAGCCTAATTATTTCCTTGATTATTGATACAAACATCTGGTGACCTCAAACAACTAATTAATTATTTAATTATCTCATCGACCTATCAGACATATAAAGAAGGTAGGCACCTTCGTTAAGAATCGATAGCTTATAGAAATCAGGCTCTATAAACTTGCCTCTAAACTGGTAACTAAGTTGCCACTATGACGATGGTGGCTGTATAAAAAGTGTATATCTATGAAACTAGTGATTATTATACAGGGTAGCCCAAAAGTCAGGAAACATAGTGGGGAAATGATTTATGTGAATACCGTTTGTTTTCTCTGTGCCAGGTGAGATCACTAGCGGATTTACGGGTGGGGGGGGGGGGGCTCCCCCCTTTGGTCACTTCGGCAACCCTTCCAAATGCTTTATTTTTTATAATAAATTTTTTAATTTTCAAAAAGCAAATAAGTACATACTTTTTTGAATTATAAAAATATCACCACCACCCTTGTAAATACCTGGCAACTTACCTTTCAATTTTATTTTTAGAAACTATAAAAATAGTATTTCCCTTCGTATACTCAATTAAATTATGCTACCGGGGCTACCGGGGCTCCATCCTGGACCCCGCCTGGGGAGCTCTGTGCGCTCCCATAAACCTCCTAACTATATGCTCAGTGCTCGCTCCGTTCCCACTTCATAGTATTTCCTGTAATAAGATGATGGTATACGTGACGCCTCTCTAAAGGTCCGCCCCCCTCCCCCTTTCGAAAATCTTAGATCCGCTACTGGGTGAGATATGTATGGGAAATTAGCGAAAGATGAGGGAGTGAGGTTGGTCTTCATGTACGCAAGAGAAGGAAGCACATACCGAGGTGTCGCGGACAAATTTAGTCAGCAAAGCCAATGGAGAAATAATATTGGTTTCTCAACTGTTAGAAAAGTGATTGAGCGATTTAAAAGCACCGTGAGTGTTCCTGACCGACCACGTACTGGTCGGCCAAGAACCTGCATGGATGATGTGACTGCGACATAGGTACTGTGCAGTTTGTTTAACGGCCCGAAGAAGGGCAGGCGTGTTAGTTGATACCTTAATAGGTCCGGTTTTCATGGAGGGTCCGTGCACAGGCGAGACATACCTTCAGATGCTTCAAACAGTCGTTGAACCTTTCATTGACAACCTTCTAATGAATCAACAAAGGGGGTTTATCTTTCATTCAGGTAATGACGTCCTGTTGAATTTTTGAACAGCGCTGGATTGGACTATGAGGTCCTACTGAATGGTTTCCTAGGTCACCAGATCTAATGCACCTTTTCCTTTTGTGGGATCACTGGAAATCTGTCGTTTACAGTGATTATCCCTGGTCCTTGGAGGAAATGAAGACTCTAATAATGGCTGAATGTTCCAAGATTTCCCGTTATGTTGAGACGTGCGAGGATGTCATTCACCAGAAGAATTGAGAAGTGTATTGAGGTCTCAGTTTGAGCATTTATTATGAATGAACCAACTATATAATGCGGGAAAAAGATTTCTCCTATGTGTCCTGACTTTTGGGGCATTATATATATATATACACACACACACACACACACACACACGAGGGGCGGTCAGAAAGTAAGTTTACACAGCGTATAATTTCGTAACTAAAGGACCTACATTGATTATGTTTGTGTCAGGTGAATTCATTAATCATTGTTGGCAACACTGCACGTCGATTTGGCTGCCATCTACCGTACATTGGTTATATGAGTCAGTTGAACATGGCGGATCGACTGGAACAGTGCCCTGCCCTACGGAGCAGTCCAGGACATTTATATTTAATGGCTGCTCGTAAATGTTCCAGTGTTGAACAATATGCAGCTGCATTGATTGTTGTGCCTTTTTGCATGAAATCTGCAGGTAAAACGCCTTTGTGGTTCCAAAACACGGTCAGAGGCGGATTAAGACACCTCGGGGTCCCGGGGCAATGAAGAATATGGGGGCCCCTTTTCTACAGCTTTTTAGTAACAATACATGTACAGTACATAGTACATTTACACGAATTATATCTACGGTGCTCAGGCTAATTGAGAAACAAACTTAAAAGAACCTTAACACAGTTTATTTTGCAGTTTGCCAAAACCAAACAGTATTAACAAACTTTACTTTAGGGCTCATAAAATAAAACAGGGAATTTGTCAGTTTGTGTACACTGTCATATTTAATCAAAGTAGTTTGCGAAATCTCGAATTATATCATCGAAACTCAGTTGATTGGGGGGCCCCCCTCAAACATGGGAGCCTGAGGCTTCAGCCTCAAGAGCCTCAGTGATAATCCGCCACTGAATACGATAACCATCACTTTGCCAACGGACCTCACAATCTTGAACTTCTTTGGTCGCGGGAACCCAGGGTGTTTCCATTCCATGCCAGCACGTTTTGTTTCCTGTGACAATGCGCTCGAGAAATTCTTGACCACTGACAGACTCGGAATATCGTTGCAGAAATGACAGGGCACTGTTCCATAGCACCATGAGCACTAATCCATTCAAATAGAGCCTGAGCTATCTTCAGTGCAGGTTTCTCATTTCCTTCAGGTTCTTCTGGTGTACAATGGAAGAGATACTTCCCCTCAGGTTCCCAGGTAACACTATAGTGCTCTTCAGTTGTAATATCAGGATGGAAGCGGACAGTTTCTTTATTGTACCTCATGATCTTTCTTTGTCTTCTTATCTTGTTTTCCATCAAAGAAAATTCCCTTGATCTCCTCTCCCTCTGTCCTTTTCTCCAGGGCCTCCACCGAGAAACCTATTACAGACTCCTTGCCCCTCCACATCTTCATCCTGTCAACAGCTAGATATGCCTTATCAACAGTGGTGGGCACGCGCAACGATTTTTGTAGCGCCGCAGCCGCAACCGCAACTCTGCTGAAATAGTTGCGCCGCACGCGCAAGCGCAACCCTTTTCAAAAAGTTGCGCCGCAAGCGCAACCGCAACGCGCAACTTTTGAAAATAAATAAAATAAATTAAAATAAAAAGCCTTTTTACAAGTTAAACAAAATATATCTGATACAGAAAAAGATAATATCAATATTTTATTACAATATATAATAAATGCAAAAAAATCACTACATAAGAGCCAGGTTCCCCTTCATGAACACCAGCATCTCAAAGTGTGGATAGGAGAGTCCAGCCCGTTTTGGCTTCAGAACATCCTTCCCCAAAGAGAACAGACGTTCTACAGCCGCACTTGAGGGAATGGGTGTGTTATACTGCACAAAGAGGTCTGTCAGTTCCTTGCAAGTGAACACGTTCCTCGCGATATTTTTCTCCGGCCTCTGGTCCAGGAAACTGTTCACCAGCATTGTGCTCTCCTTCTTCTGTTTGCTGATTACTCCTGTGTCGTACAGCTGCTCGAGGAAGTCCCCTTTGTCTGCCGCTTCCGCATCACTGCTGCTGCTGCTGAACTCTTCATCCTTCCTGGCCCTGTCCACCAACGACACAACTTTGCTGGAGACCGTCCTCCTCAACTCCTCCGGGTCTCTTCCTGGCACCAGCTCTGGCCATCTTGGCAGCTTAAACTGCGGGTTGAAGGCAGTAGCTAAGAGGCAGTCCATGTCTGTAAAGACATGGCCAAACCTGCCCATCAACCCCCAGTCAAGGCCTCTGTCAGAGGGAGGCAGACGGCCAACTCTTCGTTGTGCTTGTGCCTGTTGAGACTGGAGAGGCAGAGGACCAAGGTGGGCACCAAGACGCCCATGTAGGCTCTCCCCTCCGCCTGCAGGACGTCTAGGCTCTTGGCCACCGGCTCCATGACCTGCCGATAGGCCTTGAAGAACTCCTGGTCACCTGGAAAAATAACTTTATATAAGTTCTGTAATACTAGTACTAGTACTAAAAAGTAAAAAGAAACGAAAACAACAGAAAGTCAGACAGTGATACTGGCGCACTGAGAATGTGACTGAATGTAAACAATTGAAGTGCAGTGTTGCCAGATAAAAATATTTAAGTTACATTCGCTTGGGTTATTTTTACAGAGAAGTAATATTAAATGTTGCGCGTTGCTCGCTAATCTTGAAACTGCATATATAAGTTGCGCCGCAAACAATTCCGCAACTCTCTGTAAAAATGTGCGGCGCAAGCGCAAGCGCAACCAAAAATGTTGAGGCGCAACTGCCCACATTTGCTTATCAGCAGATAGATGGCCAGCTTTGATGAGATCTTGCAAGAAACCAGTTGCAATGGCTGCTGCAGGAGTGTTTGCCACCTTCACCTGACTTCAGCCGCAGCAGTGCTTGAGATATCCATGTAGTTCCTCCTGGTAGAGGTGGAGACTTTGCCAGTGTTGACACTAGAGCTTGTGCCTGGTGCAGTACTGGAAAAATCTGTGTCAGCAGTAGGAGCTGCTCTGCCTGGAGACCCTTGCAAGGAAGTCACCTCATCTTCATCATCACCATCAGCGCTAAGCAGTAGCTCCTTTTCTTCTTCCTCTTTTCTGTTTCTCTTCTCAGCTGCCTTCTGTTCTTCCTCCTTCCTCTTAGCAGCCTTCACCTGCTTCACTGTTTCCTTCACATCAACAGATGCCATCCGGAAGCCAGAAACTTCTGAGGTTTTGATCCCCTGGTAATGGGGCCACTTTAGCTCTAGCTTTGGAATCTTCTGAGGCAGAGGACAGTCACAGTTGACATGAACTCTAGCAGCACAGCCAGAGCAGCCAGATGCTTCAGTTCCACAAAGAATGATATCATGTCTGCAGGTTGTTATGTCAAACAATGTATCAAGTTCAAATATTCTCTTCTCTCTCTTTGCGGCCTTCACTCTGCCATTCACTAGGTCAATCATTTCATTCCACCTGACAAGAATCTTCCTGGCAATGGATCTCTCTTGAATGATCACAGGAGGAGTGAACTTGGCATTGCTTTTGCGCCACTGTGCCAGTACCAGTGATGCCAAGTCCTTAGCCAAATCTTGCAGAGGGTACTGAGCTCTCTTCATATCATCCAGAAGCAGCTTCTCTTCCTGGAGGAGGATTCCTCTCTGAAATACAGCTCTCCAGGTTGGAACTTCTGTGGGAAATAACTGCTTGCCTGGACTCACCAGATCACTCAGCTTTGAACCAGAACTTTTTCTGGTCTTTTGTCCTTGCTTAGCCATGGTGGCTACTGGCTACACAATCTTCACCAAGTTTTGTATCTGAAACATAGAAAATTATCACAGTGAACCTCTAGTAGCCTATAACAGCTGTTACAATGGTTTTGTTTGGTAAGAAACCGGTCTGTTACATTTGTACTACAGTGCATGTCCTGCACAGTAGGGCGGAGTGAAAAACTCATTTTTCGAATTTTCAAATTGGCTAGTGTGGAAAATGTGTGGAGTAGTGAGGAAATAAGCTGGTATAAATTTAAAATCATAACATTAATATCTTCAGGTGCCACAATGACCTTCAATATTGAAAAAAATTGAAAAAAGCAGATTTTAACCAATAATTATAGAAGAGTCCACGATGCACAATAGACAAGAATTTATTCACACTTGTATAAAAATAGCTCAGTCAACCTTTAAAAAAAGTTTCTATTCTCTAAAAACAGTTTTCTATAGTCAGCTCACTCAGCTGTCACGTGAGTACCTCGGTTCAGTGTAGCTGTCGCTCTCGTAGCAGGTGGGTGTTCTGTTGTTGGCGTTACTCAGATAGTCTAAACTATATTTCTTATATATTTTGCATTTCTGTATTGTGTTGCCCTAAGTTTGCCATGTACTATTAACTGAAATTAACGTATAATTGATATTAGCTCTTTCTTTTCAGATTTGTATACTTTCAAAATGTCTCGAGTTTGTGCAAAATCAACCAGGGCCTCAACTGAGTGCCCCATGTTTGGTATGGGGGAAGATTTGTGGCACAGGAATCTTCCTACATACGAAGGAGTTTTTAAATATTACTTGTTTGTAAGAAACGATTTGAAACAGAATACTAATAAAGATCCTTCAATATCTCAAATATTAGAACAAGTTGTTGATAAATTGAAAACAATTTGGGAAAGTGCTTCCGTCCCAATTCTGTCAGACAGGCGAATTGAAACAATGTTCAGAAGCTACCACGAAAAGTATCGTGTCATTATGAAGCCATACCAAAGCAGAAAAAATTCTGAAGCTTACAAAGCAAAGATTGATATGTTCAAAAAAGAAGCACACACGAAACTTTTTGACATTGCAGCGTGCAAGTGCAAAGTACTAACACAATGTTCTTGTCCCAAAGAAAAAACGGTTCCAAAGGAAGAAGTGACGTTCCTCTTAGATCAAAGGAGTGAAAGAAAACTGTTTATTGATAGAGTAGATATTACACTCTCAAAGAAAAAAGCATCTACGTTGCTAAGAAAGCAAAAAGAAGCTGTGAGGCTCACCAAAGAATCTTCACAGGAGAAATTGCAGGATACAAATGTTGAATTATCATCATCGACATCAAATAGTGAAAGTGAATCTGGCGAAATATCAGACGATACATTTCCAGAGCCAGTTAGCTCGAAGAGAAAGCTCGAACACCCTGAAGAACAATTATTCAAGAAAAGGAAAACTACAAATCTACCTTCAGTGGCTACTGCTTGTGACAGGACTGCAGTTTCAGATCGAGCTGCAGCATTCATTGTTAGTGCAGTATTGCAAGATATTGGAGAAGTTTCTATTGACAATACATCTGAAGTAGTGGATAGGAGTAAAATCAGAAGAGAAAGACAAAAGAAGAGATCAGAAATTATGAAAGATTAAAATCAGGTCCCAATCAGAGGAATCTATTTTGATGGTCGAAAAGATTCTACACTCTTCCAAGAAAAAAAAGAGTCCAAAGTATATCAGAAGAAGGTAACAGAAGAACATATCACTTTAGTGAGAGAACCTGGTTCAGATTATTTGGGCCATTATTCTGTGAATTCTGGATCAGCTGAAGAAATATGTAAAGGAATGTTTGAGTATATTGGAAATAATGACATGAACCTGGAAAACCTTGTTGCCATTGGATGCGATGGTGCAGCAGTCAACACTGGAGAAAAGGGAGGCATTATAAGGCTTATAGAATTGAAGCTGAAGAAGCCAGTTCAACATTTAGTGTGCCAGCTCCATGCCAATGAATTGCCATTACGCCATTTAGTTGCAAAGCTGGATGGAAAAACATCTGGCCCCGCGGATTCACCGGTCCTATTGGCAGGGAATTAGAGAACTGTGAGAGTCTTCCTATTGTCGAGTTTGAAAGGATTGATGCTGAGGAACCAACTGTAGACTGTGAAGATCTTAGCACCGACCAAAAATATCTAATTGATATTCATCAGGCCATAACAAAGGGATATTGCTCTCCAGATCTTGCTCATCGTAGTCCAGGCAAAATGGCACATTCACGATGGCTGACTACAGCAAATCGTTTGCTTCGTCTATACGTTTCAACTGTAAGTCCATCTGAGAACCTCATGAACATTGCTTCTTTTATAATGAAGGTCTACATCCCAATGTGGTTTTCTATTAAGCAAAGTACGTCTTTTGTCAATGGCTCAAAACATGTTTTCAAAACTATTGAACTAACAAGAACACTGAATGACGAAGTAAAGGATATTGTAAACCCTGTCATACAAAGAAATGCATTTTTTGCAAATCCAGAAAATATTCTAGCATCAATGATTCATGATGACCGCAGCGCCATAAGAGAATTAGCGTGGAGGCGAATAAAGAAAGCAAGGCAAACAAACAAGGAAAAAGTTGTGAGGTGTTTCACAGTACCTGTTATTCAATTTGAAGCTACTGATTATACTGATTTAATTAATTGGCAAAAATGCATTGTCACTGAACCACCTGTGACAAGACACCTGACAGAAAATGAGATTGAAGAATTCATAGAAAACAAGAGTACCCCTCCATTAGAGTGTGACAGTTGCCCCAACTTTATCCTACAATGCTGTTCAAAATTTTGGTGTTGCACATTGACATAAAACATACCCACGCGCAATTGTTTGAAGATTCATGCATATTCGAGTGAGCACCAGCAATTTGAAAAATAGCGATTTTGCTTATACGGCATACGCGCCTATATATGAGATTACACAACCATCATAAGGGATATTAACACAAATCATTTGCCTGTCTTAATTAAAAGCTGTTATCACTAACACAAAAAAGTTAATCATTCTTATTCTCTCATGGTACATTAAGGGGTTTTATCATATATTCACAAGGTATTATTTCTCTAGAGCAAGAAACCATGATTTCTGTTCGGAAACAGATGATCGTTTGCGCTGATTAGGAACGCGGAGTCTGTCATTTTCAACTACTTGAAGGACTTCTTGAAAGCGCTCCTCATCCCTGGCAACATTAAGAAAGTCATGGCAAAGTTTTACACCACGCTCTGCAGCCTCATTGACGACCTGAAGCTTGTCCACAACCCGTTTCATGTTCAGGTAGTCGTCATGATCCGCCCATTCACTGGCTGGACTGTGGAGAAACTGATAGGGCATGCCTAAAATGGTGAAGAACCGGCTTGAGTCAGGCCCAATTAGGTCCACCAGGGCAGTGCCACTTTCTGGGACAGGGGGAAGATATGGCTTTCCATAGCCCCCATGATTGAGCCCCACTCTCTTAGTAACTTCAGTGCCTTCATGGCAAAGAAGGGCCTTCCTCATCTCCTCTTTTGTCCTTTCTTGTACTTGGGACGAGAACAAAGCCAGTGGGGCCAACTCCTCAGTTAGGTACCAAGTGTGTCTACCGAGTGCCACACGTGCTTTGTCAACTATTGTGGCGTCATATGGGGCAAATTCAGCCAAGGTTTCGACCAAATTCAAGTCATTCAGTGGCGCACTTGCTGGAACGGGGCAAACAATCCACCATGGGACATAAACAGCGACTGTGAACACAGCAAACCGTTCTAATTTGCTGATTTGACTTTTAGTCACAACCTCGGCTTTGGGAAACTGCTCTTTGATCTGGCCTGACAAAAGAACAATCTTGAGGGTATAGAGCAGTTTAGCCATCCACCTTGCTTTGTGAAGTGCGCCGGGGTAGACCATTGTGAAGTTCACTGGCTCGGATCCTTTAGTTACAAGCAGCAGACAAAGCTCTACCAGCTCCTTGTAGTCGCCACGTGTAAATGGTTGGGCTAGAGATTCACGGAAGAAGTCAGCCATCTCCTGCTGGCGCTCCTCAAACACTCCAGGCATTGCGGGGTAGTAGTATTTATTTTTTCATTGTACGCCAGTTGAGAGAAATGGTTCTTGAACCTAGAAATGCAATTATTGGGATTATTGTATTTCGTACTAATCTATAATATTGTTTTAGGGGTATTAAGATTGATATGATCGATCATTTGCTTGGTGTTAGTATATCTTATAAGTCTAATAAAAGAAATTCCACTAAATTTGTTCATTAGATAATAATATTCCTTGTTATTTTGTAAAGCTTATGACTCACCTCTGGAAAACCATTATGTTTGGACTTGAAGAGCCCTCCACTTTCAAGCAATCCCAGCAAACACCTAGGATGACTTCGCCCACATGCCTGCGACAGGCGCACCAGAATACGGCACGCTCTAATTCCTTTTGGAGGGAGACGCAAGCAGCTGTTTTTTGTCCTGAAAAAAAAATGTAATTGTAGTTTAAGGCCACCATTTCAGGCACGTGCTTTTTGCAGATTTCTGTTAAATCATTCACTGTATTTTGGTATTAATGTCGTGATAAATTCACGCTGATGTTTGAAATAGGTTTACCTGTATTGGATGAAGTTGTGTCGAAAACCATACCAACGACATTCTGTTCACACTCCCAATCGACCAGAAGTTGTTTGGTTGCTGTTGATATCAAGTCTCCTTGAACCAGGCCAGCTTTTTGAGTCAAATGCGGAAGAGGTGGGACTCCAAGAAGCTTTGTGCCATTGACACCAGACACAAGAATGGGCAGGCGGTCATCAGTGCCTTTGGAATCCAGCGTGTCCATAAGTTTACCATCCCAGTGCACCAGTACTTTGTCTGATGGTTGTCATTCATCCATGATTTTTAAACTTATTTCTGACACGATGGAAGCTCGGTATCGGTGGGCCGTCCTTGCATTTAGACTCAGCTTTGATGTATCTCCACCACATGCAGATACAAGGGAGTACACAATTGCACTCAGCTGGGTCGGCGAGATGTTGTTTCGAACACTGCATGAAACAAGTTCTGCCGACTTCAGAATATCATGGGGCACAAAAATTGAAACTCCCTCTTTCACTGTTCTCCGATGTTTTCTTTGGTTCAGCAGTGCTGGCCTCATCAATGTCATCGTCCTCATCAGAGCTAATAGGTGAATCAATATCAGCCTGTACATTCTCAGCATGATCACATTGCTCTCTCTCTTGTCGCTTCTCTTCTCGCATCTGCCTTTTCTGTCGCTTCTGAACCTTTTCTGTGAGTACTTTGTTTACCCCAGAGTAGGTAGCTACTCTGTCACTTAGCATGCTTTTCATAAAGAGTATGTCAGTATCGATGGCATCTTGTTCGGCCTGAGTTTTCCCCTTTTTCGCAGCCGCCATGTCTTTCAACACGGTGTTCTTATAAAATTTCATCGTCAGGCTCAATTCTGATTTAAACTTCATAATTCCAGGATCATCAGCCCGTCTTCTATCCTCATTCTTTTTCATAAGCATCATGTAGTCTTTGTCATAGTAAGTTTTAATCACTCGGCCAATATTGTTCCTGCCTGTAATGGTCGGGACATTCGCCTTCTGGTAATGCAAAAGCACATTGTCAATGGTGGCAGATAAAGCCTGGTCCCAATGCATATCCCGAAGGTTTGCTAACAGACATAGTAAGACCTGCCTATTAGTTGGCAGTTTGCAGCCCTTTATTTCCTTTTCTTCTTCTCGGGGTACGGTGCCCAATAACATTCTGACATACTCATCATCTTGACGTGTATCCATGATTAAATTCTCTATTCACAACATCAAATCACTGTCAAGGGAAAAGAAAAGAGCATCATTAAAATTAAATGCAATAAAATAATACGTGGAAAATTTGTGGGTCAGCGTTCTAGACCCGGAAATGAAAATCTGATAAAATGTGCTATTTTCACACTTATTTATGAAGTTCATAAGCTGAAATAGCAATACTTGCTGGTACGACGGTGCTAGCTCAAGCATGCACCGATCTCCAAGAAAATTTACAGGGGTGTTTCCTAGATAAATACACAACACTAAAACTTTGAACAGCATTGTAGGACCATGTTTTGATTTTTGGAGGGCAACGGTCACACCCTACCCTCCATTCGAGAAATTCCCTTGTCATACACAAGTAGTAGAAAGAATGGTAAAATTAGTGACTGAAGCATCATCAAAAGTATTTGGATTGAACGCGCGAGATGGCTTCATAAGATCAACACTTCAGTCACGTAAAAAAATGCCATCATTCGAAAGTAAAGCTGAATATAAAGTTTAAATAAAACGTTAATAGAAAAAAACATGCGCAAGGATGGGTGGTTGGGAGGGCATGGGTGGAGCTCGACACGCAGCCACCTCCTCGTGGTGAGTTCTGGATTATTTAGATCATTAATCAAAAGAACATTGATCTAAATAAACTAAGAGCTGCGTAATTCAGTAACTATTTTGGTAATTGGAACACTTAATATATAATAATAAGTAAGTTTCAGTTATTGTACTAATGCAGAATATAAGAAAATCATTATATTTCACTTTTTTCGACGGCTTTGTGGCACCTGAAGATATAATTTCGCAGGACTAATATTTATGCACAGTCATTATCTATAGCACCCACATATTTTCCGCACTAGCCATATTTGAATTTCGAAAAAAAGTTTAAAAACCTCATTTTCGATCCGCCCTACTGCACAGCTGTTCTGTACATAACCAGAAAACGAAAAAGTGGAAATCTGAACACTTAAACGTGATTTTTAGCAAAAGTTCAAGAAAAACCGCTCCTAAAATTTAATTTTACATAGGAATACATACTGCCAATCTTGAAATTCGCGCTTCAATAAGCATGATACAGTGGCGATACACCCTACTGTTCCAGTCGAGCCGCCATGTTCAACTGACTCATATAACCAATGTACGGTAGATGGCAGCCGAATCGACGTGCAGTGTTGCCAACAATGATTAACGAATTCACCTGATGCAAACATAACACTGCCCAACACCAATTTTGCTGATTTAATTTTAACACCTGTTTTTAGGTAACTTTGGTGTGCTGATTTAAAAAATCACCTTAGTTTTTGCCTATCACGTCAGGTTTTCGAGCAATCAAATACGGATATTTTGGAGATATCGCATTTTGGCAGGGTTATGCCCAATTTTTTTTCTTTTAAAAAAATAAGTTTTTACATACTCAGAATCAGCATGGAAAAGTAAACAATTGTGCAGAGAGTGAACTTTAATATACAATGGTAATATTGGCACATAAAGTGATTAAAAGTGTTTAAATAAGCAAAAAATGAATCCATTTTAAAGCAAGCACGGGACCAGTTTTCTTAACATTGTCTTTTTCTTGTTTTCTTACTTTTCAGTGCTGATAAATTTTCTCTTATAGGACTTCCTAGAATGAAAGATGTCAAGACAATCTCTTTGCAGGCTCCAGCAGTAGTCAGCCATCATATGGGTATCCCATCTTCCTTGGTATCGTTCTTCCATCACTTTGATATCTTGGTGGAACCTTTCACCTTGCTCTTCACTAACATCACCAAGATTTTCTGGAAATTTATCCAGATGACTGTTGAGATAGTGAACTTTAATGCTCATGTTGCAACCCAACTGCTGAAAGTTTACAAGTAAATCCTTTACAAGATCTTTATAATTTTCAGACTTTTTGTTTCCTAGGAAGTTCTTAACTACTGCCACAAAAACATTCCAAGCTCTTGCCTCCGTTTCGGTCATTGAGTTACTGAACTGCGGATCTTTCATCAGTTTTCTTATCTGGGGACCATCGAATATACCAGCTTTAAGCTTCTCATTATCAATTTTGATAAGCGCCCTTCATGGATCACCCAAAATAGGCATATTGCATTGCACGAAAACCTGATGTGATGGACAAAATCTAAGGTGATTTTTGAAATCAGCACATCAATATTATCCAGAAACAGGTCTTAGAATTAAATCAGCAGCAAAAATGTTTTTTTTTTGGGCAGTGTAATCAATGTAGGTCCTTTAGTTACGAAATTATACACCGTGTAAACTTACTTTCTGACCGCCCCTTGTGTGTGTGTATATATATAAGGGTGTGCGGGGAATCGAAAAACTCGATTCGGGTCGATTCGGGCAAAAGAATCGAAACCCGACCCGAATCAGCGCGCTGTGAATCGAGAATTTCGATTCGGCGTGTTTCGACTTCGTTTAAATGTCTGGGCAAGTATGGTGGATATTGGAATTTGGAACAGGGTGTGCGGAACATATGAAAGAAGGTAAAGCCTAAACTTTAAATTACAACATAAATGATAACCAAATTATCACCACTAAATGGAAATAAATTACGTAATGATAATCTCTTTGTAAGGGTCCGAGTGAAGAAGGTCGAAATAGTTTATTGTTCTCTCTCAAGTGTGATTAAATGGGTTATACTTTCATTAAATAAACAGTTATTTTGTTGTTTCTTATATGTTGTAAATTAAATATGTTTTACACTTTCATTAAAAAATAGTTTATTACCAATGTGGGCCCCATTTTCTCTCTATCCTAGTTCGGAGGAGTGAAACTATCAAGTCTTTTGAAGTTTCAGAAAAAGTTTCAGGGATTTTATTGATGAAACAAAAATAATCGAAAATCAAAATTAAATGGCCGAATCGAATCGAAAATCGAATCGAAATAAAAAGTCCGACCGGCAATTGGATGATCCCGGGTTCGATTCCTGGGAGGTACCTCATTTTTCATTTGCTCGTTCTCCCTCCTCATCTAGTGCGGAACACTCTTCTACACAAGCGTCGTTCTTTACATTAATTATACTGTGTTGTTATTTGCAGTTAATATATATATATTATATATATATATATATATATATATATATATATATATATATATATATAAATTGTAATTACAGCTTAAGGGAATTAAGATGAAAAATTTCATATTTTACACAGAATACCATTCCGCCTGTACGCCCATTTCAGAGTATAAGCAGCTCGCGGCATCACTGACAAGTAAAAAGGGGATTAATACAATGTACTGACGAGGCTTTCGTACGTAGTTCATCGTCATTAAATCAACCATGCTCTATGTTATCATAGTTCAAACAATATCCAAATCTGTACTCATTGTTTATGCTACTTTCGTCAGTTTGTATTACGGATACTCCCAGTTTTTATTGGTTCCGGTGCATAATGCTTCAGGAGCAAGATGCACCACCAGTTTGTGTTTCGTCCACAAGGTGACATAAATATATATTTTTTTAATTATAGGTACATTCATATCAACTCAAGCTTGCTCTACATAAACTGAACCAAGAGAAATACGAGCATTTGCAATCTCAAAGGGGGACGCGTTTTTGCGGGCGTTCGCCCTTGGCCCCTCCTTCCTCCGCATAAAAACCTTCCGTTTATACAGGCCTGTAGGCCCCCACCAACGTTTAATTAAATCGTTTAGTTCTACTTTTGTATCCTATCGAAGTTTGTATACGATATATTGTTATATATCTAATAATTGTAAATAACTTTTATTCATCTTTACATTTAACTTGCCGCACATGTGGGTGTGTATAAACTCCGAGTGACTGATTAAAAAATTCCTTCCCCGCAAAGTTTTTTCCCCTCGGTTAAATTTTATTCATTTTCAGAGAGAGGAAACATCGTGATAAAAAGAAAAAAGATGATAAATATAAATAATTACTCTCTGTAATAAATAATTAGTAGTTACGAGAAACAAAGTTAAATAGTGAATTAATTATTTTTTCCCTTTGAACCACGACATTCCAAGGGGAAAATCATTTATCTACCAATAAGGGAAGACGGTGGCACGTTATTGAAAATTAGAGTCCAGAATTTCCAAGAATGTTCGAATAGCTTCCAACTCGTCCGAATCCCTGGAATGAGTGGGTGCAAACTCAAACAAAAAAAAAAAGGGAGAAGGGGCGGAGCCTAGTCGGTGGGCGGAACTAAAAGATCCTTCTAACGTGGGAGGATTTTTGCATTTAAATATGGGATGGCCTAATTTTTAAATTTTATTTTTCTTTCTCTAAGAATCTCATTCATATATTGTCAGAATATACTGAGAGTTCAGAGAATAATTACAATCTTTGTTTCCCCATAATCTTCAATATATATATATATATATATATATATACAGTAAAATCACAGAATAACACGTGATCTTATTAATAATAAGCAAACAACCACAGGGAAAAAGGAAAAAGAAACACTAAATCCGAGCGCTTTCGTGATATATTCACATCTTCAAGGACAAGAAAGAAATAGGACTATTTCTTATATTTCTTTATATTTCTTTATGTTATATTAAATATTTCTTTCTTGTCCTTGAGGATGTGTATATATCACGAAAGCGCTCGGATTTCGTGTTTCTTTTTCCTTTTTCCCTGTGGTTGTTTGCTTATATATACATATATATATCTATTCTAGCAGTAGAGGAAAACTGGATAGAAAAAGCATAAGGATCTCTCTCCACCTTCCGCTCCCTCCCTGCCAGAGGTGGGTACGAAAAAAGGTTGAAAAAAATACCTTGAGCCTGGAAAAGTAGCCAAAGAAATTTTACAGGAAACACGAGAGACTATATAAGCTAGCTGTACAATTACGCTATGCATACACAGAAATCGTACACCAGATAGCACAAATATATTGTTAATTTGTACAACGGTGCTGACTTATATCAACTACTTGGTATCGTCACAAAAACCTTGAACATGTTTTGATTTTATACAAAAAATATTTACGACTCTATTTACCTTGGTAAATACAACAAATCGATGAATCGGTACAGAATTTAAATTCTGTACCGATTCATCGATTTGTTGTACCTGGTATTCCATACGTTAAAACCGAGCTCACCCTCTCGTCTATTGTTAATTTCGCAGCCATCCCGGATCTACCTAAAAGAAAAAAAATATATATTATAATCAACACTGAAAATTCTTATGATGCGCGACTTTTGCGCCACCCTGTATATGCCTGTCATTGATGCGGGTATATTTGTATCGCTTTGGGGACGAAACGCAAACTTATGGTGCATCTTGTTCCTGAAAAATTGTGCACCGAAACTAATAAAAATTGGGACTGTCTGCAATATAAACTGAAGAAAATAGCACACAACAATGACTATGAATTTGGATATTCTTTGAACTATGATAGCAGAGCACAGTTGCTTTTAGTGGTGATCAACTATGTACGGACGCTCGTCAATACATTATATTGCCCCCCCCCCCCCGTACTTACTTGGCAATGATGCTGCGAGCTGCTCATACGAGCTGCGTATAAAACCTTTAATTTTACTTCTACTTAAAGTATAAAGATTGTCTTGAACGTTATATATATAAGTTATATATATATATATATATATATATATAATATATAATATTTATACACACGTCAGGAACTAAACTACGCTACCAGAACATAAAATAACATAGCATAACATGTATCAGGTTTCACATAGTACAGTCATACGAGCATTATAAATTCTGTCCAAATCGCTGCAAGATTTATGTGGAAATTTTCATCGAAAAGATAAATGCAGTGAAATACACGTTGAATCATGTTTCACTGGCACTGTGCCAACACGAACTAATTATTACATGGCAATAAATCATAAGTATAACATGATCGAAAATATACGAACAGAATTCCCGAGAATAGAAAACTGTTTTGAAGACAATTTTCTTGTTTTCGTCGTTTGAACAGAAAACAAAAAACAAAAAAAAACAAAAAAAAATTAACTTTCCCATTTTCTTCTTGATGTCGAAAATCAAACAAATTTCTTCATCCCACATTCGATTGACAGGTTTTAAATCTCAAAAAATAAGGAACAGCTTCGAGTTAGAGCGTGAAACTAACACTCGATCTTCTTCTCTATATTGTTACCATGTCCTCCAATCCATATATTCATCCGAGTTCCCTTCCCGTATAAAGGTGTATTCCTTCTACTCACTTTTACTTTAGCAAGATCCCTTAGGGCTTAGAAGATACCTTTGAAGAAACCCTTTTGAGAAGTCCCTTCTTCAGAACGTCGTCTGAAGAATCTTTACTGCGGGAATCCTTATTAATGTCCCTTAGAATGAACGCAGTACTTCAGACAAGTGTGAAGTACTGTGAACTATCTCGCACTCACTGAAGTTACCGCAAACAAGTTGGGTAAACGTGTAACACGTCAATAACAGGAACTCTCTAACTGCGTGCTTCCCTCTTTCAGGAGAGCACGCAGTACCAGAGTATTGATATATTCTTATCCCTTTTCTGTCCAACTTTCTAACGCGAGGACTAATCGGTATTCTTAATCTTTCATCTACTCAATCGGTGAACTCTGGAACAACCTTCCTCAATCCACCTTTCCCCCTGCCTATGACCTCCAATTTTTGAAACGCAGGGTGTCCGGGCATCTCGAAAACTTTGGATCTTGATTTTTGCCTTTCTTCTTCTTCTTCTTCTATGGCAGCAGGGGTGTTCAAACCTGTGCTCGCGAAGCCATTTCGGTGTGCCGCGAATAGCTCCCAGATAAGGTTTTAGAGACCGGTTAATAAAAAGAATATTGCAATTAAAACCAGGTAGAAAATACATAAAGCACATAAAAAATATTATCATAATATTTTTTATGTGTGCCCGCCTGTGCTCCAGCATTTGGAAAATGTGCCCGCCTGCGAAAAAGTTTGAGCACTCCTGTTCTATGGGGAGTGGGGTGTTCCAGCGGATGTTCGCCCTTGGCCCCTCCTTTCTGCATAAAACCTGACCCAAATTACAGACAGGTCGAAATTAACGATAATCTTTCCTAACTTAGGTTATATAGCATTGGATACGTTAGATGGTTCCATAATTGTCATATAAAAGAGAGGGAGAGGAAGTTACAAGGAAATGAGAGAGCCACAACAGCTTCATAACCGACTCTAGGTGGCACCCGTACATTTCGTTCAAACGCAAACCACTCACAGAGAGAATAGTTAGCACAGAAACGTGTCGTGTATTTTCTTTTTTAATAAAAAATATAATAATGTTAAAATTGTACGAAATTAACGAATGTAAAATGTAATTAGTTGAAATATAAATCACTAATTAGCAACCGTTACAGAGAGATGGTTGGAAATTCTGGAGGCTAGTCTCGGACACAGAAGGATATAAGGAAGTGTGTTTTGTTTCTAAGCTGTAATTGCGATTTTAAATTCACTTAAATGAATCTCTCTCCACGGTCAAATTATAAATAATAAAGTCCCCGCTCGCCTTCCCCGTCCTGCCCATTGTTTCAACATAAATAAAAATCAGAAAATAGTGATAATCGTTGTAATTTCCCTCCTCCCTCGCTTTGTTCGTTCTAAATTTCAATGGTGGGCCGCGCTACCCAGCTACCCGTTTATAAAATACAGAGAAGTCAGTGTAAATAAGTAGAAAGAGTGATAATAAGCAAGAGTAAAGAAAAATAAGAAAGAAAGTAAATAATTCAACGACAAAAACAAGAAGGCTCTCCCTTCCTTCTCATTTCCCCCGACAACAGTGGTCAGGTTTGGAGAGAGTTACAAGGAGTTACAAGGACAAGAAGTTCCTCGAAAGGCCTTGCGGCCCATACCGAGGAGGTACCAATGGCAACGGGTGCCAGGGAAAAATTCATACACCCTCAAATAGTGTGCAAGATTCAGTCTAACCTTTTCTTGAACTGATCCACAGACGAACTGTTCACAACTTCTGAACGTAGCCTGTTCCACGTGTTACAGATCTTATAGGTAAAGTAATTCCCACACACACTAGAGCTAAACCGTTTCAAATCCAACTTTCAACCATTGTTGCGAGTTGAATTATCATTTAAACTAAACTTGCTTCTAAAATCGACGTCGTCGAACCCGTGTAAGACTTGAAAACCTCAATGAGTTGACCGTGCAGCCTCCGAGTTTCGAGTGGAAACAAATTCAGGGCGTGTAAGCGTCGATTGTGGCCCATATGCATAAGAAAAGGGATTAACTTTGTGGCCCTCGCCTGCATTCGCTCCAGTCTCTCAATATCTTTCCTGAGGGTGGGTGACCAGAACTGCACAGCATACTCGAGGTGCGGCCGAACCAGGGAATTGTACAGAGAGAGCACAATCTCCTTGTTCCGAAACTGAAATTGCTTCCTGATATAACCCAACAGCTTCTGGTCTTTCTTTTCTATCTCTACGCACTGTTTGGTAAACTTAATTAAGGTCGCTGCTAATTAATACACCAAGTCCTTTTTCAGTGGCCTCGATATTACTCCCCAACATGTAGTAGTCCGACTTGGGAATGGCGTAGCCAATGTGCATGACCTTGCATTTACCCAAGTTAAACGGCATTTGCTATTTTGCGGACCACTCTCCTATCCTACGTAGGTCCGCATGCAGTTGCTCGATCGCTTCGGGCGTCCCAACATTGGCCCCAAGCTTGGTGTCATCAGAAAATTTGGCAATCCTACTGACGATGCCAGCGTCGATATCATTTATGTAAATAATAAACAACAGTGACCCCAAAACGGAACCCTGAGGAACCCCACTAGTGATCGAGGCCCAACCCGAGCTAGCCCCTTTAATTACAACCCTCTGCCGCCTATTCTACCTACTTCCCCATCGATAACCAGCGCGCGGACTTTAGCCATTAGCCGGCGGTGAGGTACCTGATGAAGGGCTTTCTGAAAGTTAAGATAAAGTATATCAATCGCCCTACTCTTATCGTACTCACTCCACATGACGTGAAAAAACTCGAGCAGGTTGGTGAGACACGATCTATGCTGCCTAAATTCATGTTGGGAGTCCCCAAGCAGCTTGTAGGAATCCAAATGGTCAACGATCCTATCCGCTATTATCCCCTTTTACCTACAACCGAAGTGAGGCTAATGGAGACGATAGTTTCCTGGACTTTCGTGATCCCCTTTCTTAAAGATAGGGGTCACGTTGGCTTCCCTCCAGTCACCAGGCACCTGGCCCGTCTCCAACGATTTGTTGAAGATTGTAGCCACGTGGGGAGCCACCTGGTCGCGCACTTTCCGCAAAACTCTGGGGAGGAACTGGTCCGGCCCAGGAGCCTTAAACGCATTCAGTTTGTCTATTCTATCGGCAACGTCTGTCGCGGTACACCGAACACTATCCAGGCAAACACCGTCGTGCCTGACGACTGGCTCGGGGATGACGCGGGTGTCCTCCCCGGTGAACACTCCCGCAAAGTACTCATTAAGCATATTAGCGATGTCCGCGTCGGGGGTCCGCAGCGCGCCGCTGGGGTCCTTTAACGGGCCTATCATGCTTTTAATGGGCTTTCTATTATTAGCATAACTGAAGAATCCGTTAGGGTTCGCTTTACAGAGGCTTGCCACACGGTTCTTCGTTACGTTTGGTTAACCTAACCTCCGTCTTGACTTCCTGCACAGGCGGACATACGCCTCAGTGTTCTCGTCGGGAGAGTTACAAGGAAAAGAAGTACCTCAAAAGGCCTTGCGGCCCGTACCGAGGAGGTACCAATGGCAACGGGTGCCAGGGAAAATTTTCTACACACTCAAATAGTGTGCAAGATTTGGTCTAACCTTTTTTTGAAATGATCCACAGAGGAACTGTTCACAACTTCTGAAGGTAAACTGTTCCACGTGTCACAGATCTTATACGTAAAGTAATTCCCACACACACTAGTCCTAAACCGTTTCAAATCCAACTTCCAACCATTGTTGCGAGTTGGGTTATCATTTAAACTAAACATGCTTCTAAAATCGACATCATTCAACCCGCGTAAGAGCTTGAAAACCTCGATCAGTTGACCGCGCAGCCTCCGAGTTTCCAGCGAAAACAAGTTCAGGGCGCGTAACCGTCGATTGTAGCCCATATGCCTAACGGAAGGGATTGACTTTGTGGCCCTCGCCTGCACTCGCTTCAGCCTCTCAATATCTTTCCTGAGGGTGGGCGATCAGAACTGCACTGCATACTCCAGGTGCGGCCGAACCAGGGAATTGTACAGAGAGAGAACAATCTCCTTGTTCCGAAACTGAAATTGCCTCCTGATATAACCCAACAGCTTCTGGGCTTTCTTTTCCACCTCTACGAACTGTTTGGTAAACTTAAGGTCGCTGCTGATTAGCACACCCAAGTCCTTTTCCAAATCAGTCACCTCGATATTGTTCCCCAACATCGAGTAGTCCGACTTGGGATTGGCGTAGCCAATGTGCATGACCTTGCATTTACCCAAGTTAAACGGCATTTGCCATTTTTCGGACCACTCTCCTATCCTACCTAAGTTCGCACGCAGTTGCTCGATCGCCTCCGGCGTCCCAAGTTCCCAACATTGGCCCCAAGCTTGGTGTCATCAGCGAATTTGGCGATCCGACTGACGATGCCACCGTCTATATCATTTATGTAAATGATAAACAACAGCGGCCCCAAAACGGAACCCTGAGGAACCCCACTAGTGACCGAGGCCCAACCCGAACTGGCCCCTTTAATTACAACCCTCTGCCGCCTATTCTTCAGCCAGTTTTCAATCCACCTACCTACTTCCCCACCGATACCCCGCGCGCGCACTTTCGCCATTAGCCGGCGGTGAGGTACCTTATCAAAGGCTTTCTGAAAGTCGAGATAAAGTATATCAATCACCCTACTCTTATCATACTCACTCAACATGACGTGGAAAAACTCGAGCAAGTTGGTGAGACACGACCTATGCCGTCTAAACCCATGTTGGGAGTCCCCAAGCAGCTTGTAGGAATCCAAATGGTCAACGATCCTATCCGCTATTATCCCCTCTAATAATTTACCTACAACTGAAGTGAGACTAATGGGACGATAGTTCCCTGGACTTTCGTGATCCCCTTTCTTAAAGATAGGGGTCACGTTGGCTTCTCTCCAGTCACCAGGCACCTGGCCCGTCTCCAACGATTTGTTGAAGACTGTTGCCAGGTGGGGAGCCACCTGGCCGCGCACCTCCCGCAACACTCTGGGGAGAAACTGGTCTGGCCCAGGAGCCTTAAACGCGCTCAGTTTGTCTATTCTATCGGCAACGACTGTCGCGGTACATCGAACACTATCCAGGCCAGCACCTTCGTGCTTCACGCCTGGCTCGGGGATAATGCGGGTGTCCTCCCTGGTGAACACTCCCGCAAAGTACTCATTAAGCACATTGGCGATGTCCGCGTCGGAGGTCCGCAGAACGCCGCTTCGGTCCTTTAACGGACCTATCATGCTTCTAATGGGCTTTCTACTATTAACATAACTGAAGAACTCCTTAGGGTTCCCCTTGCAGAGGATTGCCACCCGTAGTTCTTCGTTACGTTTCGCTAGCCTAACCTTCGCCTTCACTTCCCTACACAGGCGGACATACGCTTCAGTGTTCTCATGGGAACGATTGGCCTTCGCCCTCCTATACGCTACTTTCCTATTTCGGATAGCCGAAGCGATGTCACGATTGAACCACTTAGGCTGCGTTGAAGCAGGGGTGACCGGTTTTGAGGGTATGGCAGCAGACTGCAGCACCATAAACTCGTCCCGGAATGCACTCCACACTCCCTCAACATCGCCGCCGACCTCTAATCCCATCTCACCTACGCTATCCCTGAGGCTAACAAAGTTCGCCCGCCGGAGATCGAGCTTACTGCCTCTCGTTACTACGCTTCACCCGAGGGACGCACACACGGAACCTAATCAGAGCGTGATCACTCCCGCCCAACGATTCGTCAACGGTGAGGCCAGTGACGAGGTTGTCTTCGGTCGTGAATACTAAGTCTAGAACGCTTTCGCCTCGTGTAGGCTCATTGACCCACTGAGTGAGGAAGTTCTCATCAGCAAAGTCAACTAGCCTCCTCCCTTCAGCATCAGCAGTCCTGTCTTCCCACTTTATGCCGCGACAGTTGAAGTCTCTTAAAACTACACACACCCTATCCCCTAGCAGGCTACTGAGTTCGGTGTACAGGGTCGTATCTTCCTCGAGGAGGAGATGCGGAGGTCTGTACACCAAGATTAACCTATAGCTCGTCCCTCCCACATTCAGATCGACGCCAAGCAGCTCCCGTTCCGACCGGAACTGGCAGTCAACCGGACTCAACGTCTCCCTGACGTATATTAGTACCCCACCCCCCTCCCCACGGGTGCGGTCTTTGCGAAACATTCTATACCCGGGAATTTCGAACTCCCCAATGTAGTCCCGACGATCAGTATGAATCCAGGACTCGGTGATAGCAACGATATCCTGATGCTAAGAGCGCCCGTAGCTCGCAAAACTTGTTCCTAATCGACCTAGCATTAAAAAGCATTGCACGGAGAAGAGAGAGAGAGAGAGAGAGAGAGAGAGAGAGAGAGAGAGAGAGAGAGAGAGAGAGTAGAGTATGAATAAATAATCATAATTATAATTGCAAAAGCATTAAATTCCAGTATCAAAACTTCACCCAACTTTTGCTGATAATTGACAATTGACTAATTGGAGTGACTCTGTAAAAAGTTTGCAAATAGCGTTATTATTATACATACAATAATATTCATGGAATTATACTGGAATACTTTCATCCGCTTTTGTATTAATTTTTAATTAATACAAATGTTCATGCATAATGTTCCATATAGGGAGCCTATCTATCTATCTATCTATCTATCTATCTATATATATATATATATATATATATATATATATATATATATATATATATATACCTCGTTGACCTCGTTCAGGTTCTGTGTGTTGGTCTCTCTTCACACGAAGGTCAAGCTGGTGGCCCCGCCTCTAGGCCTGGCTTGGTGAAGGAGGCAATTGCTCTCTTGCGCTCTCCACCGCACATAGCCTGGTACACCCGGCTCATCTGGTACCGTCGTGAGCTAGGCATCTAGTCTTCTTTCGAAGACTTCAACTTTGATCCCTGTAATGTTTCTGAGGTCCTTTGGAAGCTGGTTAAAAAGTCTTGGCCCCATGACAACCAAGCTATTTTCCTTCAGTGTTTAGAAGGTCCCTTGTCGGGCCTTTAATTTGAGAATACTACACATTCTGCCCTTCCTATTTTCCAGCGTTGTTTGGATAGTAATTGAGTTTAGTTTGAGGTTTGGTACCAGTTTTTCGATCATTTTCCATATGTAGATTATGGTGTACCTCTCTTCTTCTTCTTTTCAGGGAGTACAGATATAATTTACGTAGTCTTTCGCAGTAGTTGAGTTCTTTGCAGCCATCAATCTTGGCTGCGAAATGTCTCTGCGTTTCTAGTTTATTAATTTCTTCCTTTTTATATGGGGACGTCAAAACTGAGCAGTATTCAAGTTTTGGTATGATCAGTGTTCTCAGCAGGGGAATCATTATTGTCTTATCCCTCCTTTTGAACGTTCTCAGTACCTGTCCCGCGACTCTTTTTGCTTTGTTTATTGCTATCTGATTTTGTGTCTCGAATTTGGCATCATCGGTCATTATTCCCCCTCCCCCCAAGTCTACCGCTTTCGTGTTTCTCTGAATTTCCTGTCTATCTGGAGCATAATATGCAGTCTCTTTAATTTCCTCATTTCTACCCTATCTCAAGAGCTGAAATTTCTCGGTGTTTAATGTTATATTGTTGTCTTCTGAGTTCTGACCATTTGTATATTTTGTTCGTGTCCCTCTGCAAGGCCTCCATTTCATTTACATCGCTGATTTTTCTGCTGATCTCTGTATGGTCCGCAAAGGATGTTACTATACTGTTGCTGTTTACTCCGCTATCTGTGTGTGTTAGCTGATCATGAACAGGAGTGGGGCGAGTACTGTACCTTGTGCTACTGAGCCGCGTACTTCCGATTCTGATGATGATATAAAGTACCTTGAATTTTGACGACCCGTAGACGTTCTCTGAAGAAGTTGTAGATCCATTTTCCCGCTTGTTATTCCCATATATTTAATTTTATGTGGTATTATACCGTGATCACATTTGTCGAAAGCTTTAGCAAAATCTGTGTATATGACATCGTAGTTGTCATTGCCTTCCAGTGCATCTAGGATATTGTTATAATGCTCTATAAATTGTGATAGGCATGATCTTCCTGATCGGAATTCGTGCTGATTTTCGTTGAATCTTTCCAATGTCTCCAAGAAATCTTAAATTTTCTCTCTAACTACTCTCGAATACTTTGATGAGGTGGGACGTCAATGACACTGGACTATAGTTCTTTGCTTGAGATCTATCCCCTCCTTTATATATAGGGACAATGTCCGCTCTTTTAAATATATATATATATATATATATATATATGGGAATAAAGGAAAAGTAGTTCTTCCGAGTACTTTCTCTGAAGAGGAGCTGAATTAAAAGTGAGAAGTATTTCCTGCATTTTCCTTTCGTTGTGGCTGAAATTGATCTGAAACAATTTAGTATTTGATTTGAAACATCTTTAACATATCAAAGGTTTTGCGCAAAGTCTCAGCCTTACGTGGGTTCAATGACATTCAGTTGGAGTGATAAGACAAAAAAACAAAATTCTCTGAGCCTACTCAGTTCTAACAGCTAGTAACCAAGTGACATACACCTGGCTGAGCCCGGATAACTTTTAATTTTCCTCTTTATTGGCTTGTCTACTTAAATCTTTTGCTTTATAGAAGTTACATACACACACACACACACACGTGTGTGTGTGTAATAACAATATTCATAATAATAATAATAGTGAAACCCCATTACCGAGAACATTTACATAATGGCCAACTTTACATTTTAAACAAATGACAGTCTACATTTTCCCCCGTCAACGGAGGAACGGACACGCAAACAAGCGAGCAAAGGGAAAACGAAAAGGGGAAAAATCAAGAAAACGAACGAACGAACGAACAAAACAAGCAAACAATACATAAGAAAAAAAAGACCATAACGCGACAGTAGCAGCCTTTTCAGTCGTGCCCTCTGCTGGCGATATCTACCAACTCCCTTACAAAGGGGAAACGGGGGGTGGAGGCAGAGTTAAGAGCAAAGGGGGAAGAGGAAACTGAGAAGTGGGAGAGGAGAGGAAATGTAAGAGCAACGGGGTGTGTGTATGTTGGGGGATAACTTTATTTAGGTCTTATCCTTCAGGACTCTCAGTTTGTATCCTACCGCCGTACGGTGCGGACGTGAGAAGCTCCTCAATGCTCAAAATGTGATTTTTTTCTTTTCAAAAACCACTTTTTCAATTCTTATCTAAAATATCGTAGTTGGTCCCCTTCTAACATATCCACTCGTCTAAATGTCCTTTGCATCGTTACCGCTTGCCTTAATCAACCAGTTAACCACCCGTTCTCTCCCGTAGTTCATAAAGCTACTCCACCAAAAGCCAGTCGAGTGCCTTTCGAAACTAACTAGTTTTAGTCTAAAAATTATTTTAACTAAAAACTTTTTAAAAAAAATAATGAACTAAAATCTTAAATACAAAAACTTTATACTAAAATATAACTTTAGTAAAAAAGAAAAAAAAACACCTTAAAAACAATGTAATAACCTTAGTTTGCGCTTTGTAAAAAACTGTAAAAAATAAGAACTAATATATATATATATATATAGCATTGTGCTTTCTTTTAGATTTGTGTAGCCGTAGTTAACAAGGAAACTTTATTTTTTAGTTTTTTTTGGTTGCTTTTCTTCAGGACCTATAGAAAAATGGGGGAAAAACTGAATCGTTTCAGTGAACCACTGTTTTCACTGTTATCACTTTACCAACCGAAATATACTTTTTCGACCGCAAATTTCTTCGACTCTCTAATAACCTAACCTAACCTAACCTAACCTAACCTTAAAAATATTATATCAAGAAAATTACGTTAGCCCATACGCTACTATAATAATAGTACTAGTAGACCTACTATTATTATTATTACTATTATTATAAAGGTAAAATAGGGTACTTGTGGGTTATCTGTCGCCACTTTTTAATATTTTTTTATTTATTTATTTTTATATATTAAGAGAAGAGGATTCTTTATACTGTACGGCATTGACGATTGGTTAAGTCGTGCTAGTTTGGTTAAATAAAAAACTTTTTAATATTTTTTTTATTTATTTATTTTTATATATTAAGAGAAGAGGATTCTTTATACTGTACGGCATTGACGATTGGTTAGGTTAAGTCGTGCTAATTTGGTTAAATAAAACGGTATTTAACCAAACTAGCACGACTTAACCTAACCAATCGTCAATGCCGTACAGTATAAAGAATCCTCTTCTCTTAATATATAAAAATAAATAAATAAAAAAAATATTAAAAAGTGGCGACAGATAACCCACAAGTACCTAAAATAGTTTCATCCTGAAGTTTAATGGTGTTCATTATCATTTTATAACTTGGTGTGAATGAATTCCGAAAACCCTCCCAATTTATTGATGAATTTATTCTTGAATAAAAATGCAGTTAAAACTTTCGTTATAATAATAATAATTATTAGTTAGGGGCAGGGGCCACAGACTGGCACAACGCTCAGGCCAACTAATGTCACTCCATTATTGCTTTAACTCCTATAATATTACTATTATTACCAGCATCATCGGGGGATTCGAACCATCAACCTCAGTATCTTCACTTGCTTACGGGAATACTGTGTTAACCACTCAGCTACGGACGCTGGAAACTTACTTTACAACATCACGCGACGTTTCGTCCAGAACGTTTTCTTATCAATAATTGTAAACCAAAATATTAAAATAAAAAATAATAAAATGGTAAATTTTCTTAATAATCAAAATAATTTTTATTATAAACGAAGTACTTTTTTTAATGTAACGTAATATGGGTGACTTTGGTTCAAGGGGTGACATTGGCACTTCTTAAAAAAAAAAAAAAATGGTTTTATGCATTTTGCGCAAAAACAAACAGTTTTATGGAAACAAACATTCTTATCATTTTTAATCTATGTAATTTTGCTTATCTTTTTGTCTAAACACTTTTTTCTCTATCTTCCTTAGTTTATGACGTATGTTGTGATAATTATCAGCAGAAAAACACCACTTTTTCTGTGACAATTGTTACATTATTTTTATTATTATTTTTAACATTGTTTCATTTTAGATTTTAGTCTCTTGTAAACTTCTGAAGTGTGCGAACGAAACGTTGTGTGTATACAGTTTATACAGTGTCCATAAATTATCTTTACAAATTCAATTAAATTTGTAAAGATAAATAATTTATGGATACCCTGTATATATCGAAAGCTTTAACTGCATTTTATTGAATAATAATCCTCAATTTTGTTTAAAGTAATTCATTGATGCCAAGTTGGGGAAAAAAAAATACTAAAAAGTATGAAAAATCTTAGTTTTACTTTATTATTAAGATTTAAGAAAAAATAAAGTTGATTCGTTGTCTGCCAGTTGGACACAGACAAAGTGAAAGGATAATCTCTCTCTCTCTGAAATAATTACTTTAATTAATAATTAAGCCAAACATGGCACTCAAATGTGTCCATGACGCGAGTGAAGTATATATATATATATATATATATATTATACACACAAAAACACGACTTGTTTGAAATATTAAAATGTAGTTGTTTCGTTAGGACGGACCCGCCCACCACCAAACCTCATCAGCCTTAAACAAGACCAAAATACTCTCGTTAAAAATCTTAAACTTTTATGAACAGTCCTTACAAATATATTGTAAACACCATTGTTTAAACCAGGGGATCTCAACCCACTTACTTCCATTACCCCATTACCCCTAATGACGCGTAAATTAACCAAAAGAAAAGTAGTAGTTTATAATCATATAATTGTCTTTAAACACTACTCTTAAATAAAATATGTATAAGATACATTACCCCCTGGATATCCCAAATTACCCCTTTGGGGGTAATTACCCACCGATTGAGAACCCTTAGTTTAAACCGTTTGTGTCGTTTCATTTGATGCCCTTCTAGGAAGAAGTGGCTAAGCGACAAACGTTAAAAAAAAGCCAGAAAACGCAGTAAAATTTTTTACCAATTTGAAAGTGGGATACCCTTTGACCTTTTGAAGGTATTTCGACGAAATATCTTCAAAAGTTAAAAAGTTATGGTATTTTTAACTTTTGTCGCTTGGCCACTTCTTCCTACGAGGGCTTCATTTAGTGTTGAGATTAATTTCCTTTATTCTTTTTGATGATAAATAATGGCATAAAGATTACCAGTTATTCGTTACACGATAATGGGAGAGGGGGGGGGGGGGCTTTTTTTAAAATATATATTGTGTTCTTCGAAGTGACACCCCTTAAAAACTCTGTAGAGTCTTTTTATAGCAGTAAAATGAGTCCCTTAATTTTAATACCCACCAACTCAAAATACAACAAGTTATTTAGCCGAATTGAATTGAATTGAATAACCACTTATTAATAATAAAATAAATACATTAGTTTCACAATTGACAATGACATAAATAAGTGTGAAGCTGGAGTAATTATTTTATTTGGACCTTAATATTTAGGCTTTACTGGGCTCTTATTAAAAATAAAACACAGTTGTTATTAATAATACATAAAGCATGAATAAGTATTATTAATTACGGTACGTATCAGACATGTTATGATTCCATCACAAATGGAATCGATTATGATTACATTAAAAATTGTAATCATGATTCCAACGATTCCAAATTAGGTAAACGGAAGAAAAACAACGCATAATCACTGTCATGAAGGGTTGCCAATGACTGAAATCAAATTATTAAAATCGATTTAAATTATACGGAAAAAATAACTGATTGAAATCAAAATTATGATATTTCTTTCTCACAGATAATAAAGAATAGTAGCATGAACGCAATCTAATTTTAGTTATATCTTACTATGTATGGGTGAGTTAAAGAGTGGGTTTTATTGTACTGTAATGGCAACTTGACTTTCATATTCATTGATATGTTGTAATCATGGCATGTAATCCTGATTACGATTACAACATTATTGAAGATATTATACCAATACCATACCTTTCTGTTCAACCTTTCAAATATTCCGCGCGATGATTCCTCATTTCACGAAGGTCAAGCTTGTCGTTCCCTCCTCTCGAGTTGGCCTGGTGAAGTGGAGAGTTGGTTTCTTGTACTCGCCACCTCACATAGCCAGCTACGCCAGGCTCATCTGGGGTTGTTATAAGCCAGACGTCCAATCTTCTTTTGAAAATGTCCACCGCAACACCACTCGTGTTCCTTAGGTCTTTGGGCAGCTGGTTAAATAGTCTTGGTCCTCTCACAACAAAATTATTTTCCTTCAGGGTTGAGGATGTTCCCTGTCTCGCCTTTAATTTGGGAACACGACACATTCTTCCTTTTCTACTTTCCACTGTTGCTTGGGGGTTTATAGGGTTTAGAGTAAAATTAGGGGCTAGTTTCTCCATTATTTTCCAAGTGTAAATAATGGTGCATCTCTCCTCTCTTCTTTCCAGTGAATATAGGTTTAATTCCCGTAACCTTTCCCAGTAATTTAATGCTTTGCATCCATTGATCTTGGCTGTGAAGCTTATCTGAATCCCTTCTAGTTGATTAATGTCTTCTTTTTTATATGGGGATGTTAGGACCGAGCAGTATTCCAATTTGGGTATGATCAGTGTTTTCAGTAGAGGAATCATTATATTCCTACCCCTTCGTTTAAAGGTTCTCAGTACCTGCCCAGTTATTCTCTCTGCTCTATTCATTGCTATCTTATTTTGTTTCAAATTTCGCACCATCAGTCATTACAACTCCTAAATCTTTTGCTTTAGAATTTCTCCGAATTTCCTGTTCATTTGGGATATAGTATTCCATGGATTTTAGGTCCTCCCTTTATCCATACCGTAACAGTTGAAATTTCTCTGTTAAACTTCATATTGTTGTCTTCCGACCAATTGTGGATTCTGTTCATGTCTGCTTGTAGAGATCCTATATCTTCTGGGTTTCTTATTTTTCTATTAATCTTTGTGTCATCGGTAAAGGATGTTACTGTGCTGTCTCTGGTAACTAGGGTTGGGCATCCGGGATTCCGGAGGAAGTAAAGTGGACAGCTCATTTCCGGGATTTCGATCCCGGTATTTCCCCGTATTCTATTTTCAGGGGAGACTTTTAAACAGTTTTATTATGAGGAATATTTATTTCATGCAAAGGCTTTTCGGAGCTATTGAAGAATAGGGACCCCAGCCTTCTTTAGTTAGCTTTATAAGGCTAACTAACGAAAATATTATGAGCTAACCTAACCAATCGTCAAGGGCGTACAGTTAACCTAACGATTGGTTAGGTTAGGTCGTGATATTTTCGTTAGTTAGCCTTATAAGCCTAACTAAAGAAGGCTGGGGTCCCTATTCTTCAATAGCTCCGGCTTTTCACAATTGAAGTTTTCGTTCACCTGTTTTTAAAACTTTGAAAACCGTTTTCGCTCGAGTATGGGGTGAAATAATATCACGGGATCCCGGATGCCCAGCCCTACTCGTAAGGTCCTCATCTACGTCAGTTAGCATGATTATGAGGAGTACTGGAGCTAATACTGTTCCTTGTGGTACCGAGCTGAGGACCTCTGATTCTGATGAAGATATTCCTTCAACTGTAACGACCTGCTGCCGCTCACTAAGGAAATTATATATCTATTTCCCTATTTTTCCTGTTATTCCCACATATGTTTCAGTTTATGTGTTATGATTCCATGGTCACACTCGTCGAACGCCTTGGCAAAGTCTACGTATATTACATCATACAAAGAAATCAATATTGTACACGAAAGATAAGAACTGAACAATTACGAGTAATGCGTTTTTAATCCTAGATTACACACGAGAAATGAGTTATTATTATGCAAAGCGGTGGTTCGCAACGTGGGTGCCACCGGCCCCCAGTGGGCACTTGAGAATCTTAGGGGGGAGGAAGGCTAGGAAACTGTAAAATTGTTACCCTCTATTAATAAATCACTTATCCAGTTAGATTATTATCTTTATGAGGGGGCACCAGCAAATATTGAAGGACATAGGTGGTGTTGGCCTAAAAAAAGTTGGAAACCACTGATGTAAAGGTACGCAAACAGCAAATCAAAATATTGGTTTTACAAAACACAAACTCAGTAAGAAAATCATTAAAAAAATACTTAATGTATCAATAGTTAAAATTGTGGCTGTAGCTTGATTTTTTTTTTCGTTTTTAATCCTAGAGAAGACTTTTGTATATTAATAAAAGGTTAAATGTCTTTGGTTAAGCGCGTTCATTCAACACAACAAAAATGGAATCACAACAAAATTTACTTGTCACTGAATTCTAAATGTACTCACATTTGTTTTTATAGTAGAATACCATTTAAAGTAATACCGTAATATGGGGGGGTGGGGGTGATTTTGGTTAAAGGGGTGACATTCGCACTCTTAAAAAAAAATTATTTTATGCATTTTGTCCAAAAAGAAACGGTTTCATAGAAAAAAACACTCTTATCATTTTTAATCTATGGAATGTTGCTTATCTTTTTGTCTAAACACCTTTTTCTCTATTTTCCTTACTTTATGAGTTACGTTGTGACAATTGTCAGCAGAAAAACACTAATTTTTCTGTTCACAATTGTTCCATCATTATCTGGAAATAGTCTTTTATTTTAAACAAATAAATTTTTATTATTATTAGTAACAATAAATTGTTTAATTCAACTTATAAATGTTTTTCATTATGTAATTTCATTATGTAATTTTTATTATGGGATTACGTAAACTCAACACTAGTTGCTATGTGTGCAGTCCCACACTGGCTTTCTATAGTTAACAGTATCGGAGAGCAGTGACTTAGAGACGAGGAGTTAAATAAAGGAAGTGGAATATATATTAAAAGATCCGTGTCCTTCGTGGGAATCACTTTTCACCGACAGGATATCCTACTTTTTAGGCTGGTGAGGTTAGGCCGGTCCTAACGAACTGCCCTTTTTGAGGCTATTAATATTTAGTTTTAGTGGCAACGTCGAAATCGTCCGATGGATCTTTACCGTTCTATAGCCGCCAGGCATGGGGCAATTACTTGGTTAATGTAATTAATTACAATTACTCGACATATTCTCAATTACAATTACTGCAGATGGTGAAATACTTAATTACAATTATAATTACAAAGAATTGCATTTTTTTTTTCATAAATATACACTTGTGTCATGCTTTTCTACCTATTGTGGATATTTCGACTCCATTTTCAGTTTTGGCCATCATCTTGAATGAAAACTAGATAATATTAGGTCAAACATTGCACAGAACTGTATTTTTCATCAAGCAGTTCTTGTCATGAACAATTGGACATATATGTATGTGATATGATCTAATGAAACCAAAGATAAGGCACTTAAAAAATACTATTATAAGACAAAAGAACTGGCATTCATTTTATGATTTTATCAAAATAATAAGGGCAAGAAAAATGGCACTTTAGTTAGGAACATTTTATTTAAAAAAAAACAAAGAATAAAATTTTATTTCAAAAGAAAGGCCCCTGAGACATGATGAGGAAGCACTTTAAACTACAAGTATGACTCAATCCGCTTAAGAGGCCGAAAAAACAATGTAATTGACTGTAATTGAATCAATTATATAGTACCTTAGTTTCCCAATGTAATTAATTACAATTACATTTTAGGTAATTACAATTACTCACCAATTACCTGAAAAATGTAACTAATTACAATCAATCAATTATGGGATGACCTGATAATTTGTAATGTCGTTTTTTAGATCGGAATTTGAAGGACAAAAAAAAAAACTCAACTGAAACTTTTTAATCTAGTATACGGGGCTCCAATAAACCTTAGCCCCCCCCGCCCATGGCCTAAACCATTAGAGGTACAGTAAAACTAAACATACCTTCCAAAAGAGAATTTAATCCTGCATTTAATGAGAAACAATTAAAACTTGGTGTTCCCGCCATTGGCTTCCAAGACAGCCTGAATTCGCTTTGGGTAGCTTGCTAAAAGTGACGTGAATAGATCTTGATCGTTACGCAAATTTGCTAAAACAGTTTCAATGTGTTGCGTCATTGTATCCTTCGAAAATCGATTTGCTGCAGGTTCTTGAAACGAGAGACATTCAACCTTGTCCTTTATAACTGATACAATGTGTTCACAGACGTTCAGGTCAGGAGAATTTCCTGGCCATTCTTCATTTCCAAAGAAATCGATCTCATGGTTCCGCAACAACTGTTGAGTGGCTAATGCTTTAAAGCAGGGGGCCTTATCGTGCAGAAGTGTGACCTGATCGACATCTATAACATTGTTTGGGTTTCTTAGAAAAGGAATGACATGCTGGGATAGAATAATATCACGAAAATACTGTCCATCCCAACTCTGACCATTTGGCTTCAGCACCCACATGAGCTTCTTTGCAGTGAACAAAACAAACACACCAACACAGTCTGGACTTTTTAATAATTCGCGATAATGTTCATTGTCATCAATTTCATCTGGTGTTGTGGCCCACACTCGATCATTTTGGTAGTTAGGCCGACGTGTTACGTAAACAAAAAATTCATCGGAGACAGCTAAATGCATGAAATCATCCACATCCCAATCTTCAAGATAATGGGCAAACCACATTCTGTCATCGATGTTAAGTTGAGTTTTTCTTGGCTTTGAAAGTTCATGCTAAAGCTTTAAACCTTGCCTATGACGGTACAGTCGAATGATCTCACCACTAACGATCTTTCTTCTCAACACTTCGATCTCTCTAGAAAGTTTAGCACAGCTGTTTTTCCGCTTACGCGTACCGCTTTCAATGATGTCCTTTGTTTCCTAAGAGAGTGGCAAATTTGGGCGCCCAGATTTGGTTGTATCCATTTCACATTCATCTAAAATTTTATTCCAATTTCTTTTGACGAAATCCTCACTTCTTCGCAACTTTTTGGCAACCCATGAACGTGTTATAAAGGTGGCTCCAGCATCACGAGCTTCCCGAAATGTTATTGCTCGTATGCGATCTATCACGTTGCCTCTCCGAATCACCAATTAATTGAGAAGCCATTATATTATCACTTTATCAGCTAGAGTAATTTTAATACCTGCAATAATAAAGAATTTTATATATTTTTATAATCACTAAAAACTATTTCGATATAAGTAAACATGTAAGCTGCAAATGGGAGGGGGAAGGGGGGCTAAAGTTCTTTGGAACCCCTTATATTTTCCATCGGAATCAATGACACTCTGTCAACGTCCTATAAGCTTTTCAATGCCATGTTTATAAAATTCAGGCGGTTTTGAGGCAAAAAACGTACAAAGACTGGTGTGCAGTTCATTTAAAGAAGTATACTGTTTCTCGTCAAGATAGTTTTGCAGACTCCTGAAGAGATGATAATCTGAAGGCGCAAGGTCTGGAGAATATGGAGGATGTGGAAATTTTCCCACCCAAGCTCCTCAATTTTTGCAGAAGTGATCCGAGCGGTATGAGGACGTGCGTTGTTGTGGTGGAACACGATTCCTTTCCGATTAACCAAAGAAGGTCTCTTTTCTTTTAGTGCAGCGTTCAATCGATCCAGTTGTTGACAGTAGACTTGAGCGGTGATTGTTTGGTCGTGTGTTAAGGTTTCAAAGTGTATTACACCACCTTTATCCCACCAAACACTAAGCAACACCTTCCGAGGGTGAAGATTTGGATTTGGCTGTGGTGTCGCTGGTTCTCCGGCACAAACCCACTGTCAACGGCGCTTAACATTCTGGTACAGTATCCACTTTTCATCGCCAGTCACTAAACGGTGCAAAAACGGATCTTGGAGTTCACGGGAATGAAGAGCCGTGCTAATGTTTACCCGCACCCTCAGATTGTCGACCGACAATTCATGTGGCACCCATTTTCCTAACTTAGGCACTTTTCCGAGTTGTTGCAAATGTCGATGGATGGTGGACGGGGATGAATTGAGTTTCTAGGCCAATTCTTCGACAGTTGTTGAACAGTCTTCTTCAAGTGCGGCTAACAGCGGGTCATCATCAAACTCAGCAGGGCGTCCAGAGCGTGCTGCATCTGTTAAACAGCAGTCACCATTCCTAAACTTTTGAAACCATCCTTGACATTTCCTCACACGCAGAATATCGTTGCCATAAACGTCCTGAATGTTTCGCGTTGCTTCAGTAGCACTATTCCCTTTTTGAACTCGTAAGCATTATATGCCTGATATGCTCTTCTGATACCACCATGTTTATGAGGGGTTCACGTGAAGCAAAACACACGTCTTTACTGGTCAAGGTCCGTAAAGTATGTAGTGAAACACGATAGATCTCCTCTTAGATATAACCTTCGGAAAATTTATGCTTAAACCGAGTAGGACTAGTTTAAACTTAATCTATCGTAAAAAACGACATTACTTAAGGGATGACCTGATACAATTACCCTATGCCTGATGGCTGCCAATAAAATCAAATAAATCTATATTATTCTACTTCTCTTTACCTCTCCATTTTTTTATTACTAGTCATTAATTACATTTTAAATTTTGCGAAACGTAATTCAAATATAATAAAATTAATTTCAAAATGGACTAAATAAATGCGTTAAGAATTGATTCCATGGTGAAAAATTCGATGGCTTACCCTACTGCTTTCTTAACCATCCTAAACTAACTTACCCTAACCCTAAGCTAACCTAACTTACCTTAACCCTAAGCTAACCTATTTATGTCAGTTTATGTGAAGGCAAAGACATAAAGGGAAAACTTATTTTTAATGGAATATTACCATGCCATTTTCAATTTCCCTCCCAAAATTTAAAAAAATAAAACTTCGTAAATATCCAAAATTGTTTTATTTTCTTAATAAAAATGAGCTTCTCCAACTTAAAACCTACTGAATTGTATTCAGAGGCACTCGGTTAACATCCAGACGCATATTAAATTTGGGTGGTGGCCATAGAACGGAAAAGACCCCAATCTCATTCAATGACGTCAGATAGCAGGGTTTATGGGCGTGATTTGAACGCTAAACTGAATATTTAACCTTTCTAATATTTGAAATAACTGTTTTAAATCTATAAAAATTCATATGGTGAATATATATATTAATATATATATATATATATATATATATATCCCTTTACTGCGCAGGGATTTTGTTTTATTATTATTATTTTTATTAATCATTATTGCTAAAATCTTTGTGACAAATGGTATGCAATCTTTGTCGTACACAAATTGCGTACCTCTAAACCTTAACAAATACTTTATTTAATTCTGCATATGAGCGCAAACTAAAGACAGTAAAAACTGTAAACAATGAATGTGTATGAAATAATATCTTATTGCCTCATTTTAATCCAATGTCTGACAACATCGTGCGCCTGGCAACAAGAAGCAGTTTTAGACGATGCCGGATTGATAAATTTCTACTGGACGGTCGATGTTAAGAAAAATGTGCTTTTGTTCGAGGTAAGATTTAATTTAATTTTCACATTAATATATTTTAACAATTTAACTGAAATTTAGTGTTAAATTATAATATATCATAACTATTTTTGGTTACGATTTAATCAGAAAGTTCATTCACAGAATCAGGGCCGAATTTAGGTAGTGTGTGGTTCTGGCACAGTAGTAGTGCGGCGCCCCACTGATCACTGATCTTGATTTTTTTTTTTTTTTTTTTATACTAAAATACCACTATTCCGACGAAAATGATGACAAATAAAAAAGAGGTTAACGAAAACAAATCATAAGAATACAGAATCACCAAACAACTTTATACCCAAGACGTAGTAAAACGCGAGAGACTAATATCCCGTACAGAGTACAGAATATTTTGTATGAACACACTGAATGTACAGCGAAAACACAACTAAAAATATCCATCTATGAACGATGAAACGGATGTATTCTGAAAGTTAACCTAAACAAAAAAAAAAATCGTCTTTTCAGGAGCATCATAAAAAATTGTTCATTATTGACATTTTACCAATAAAAAATTCACAAAATATTAATTAATTTTTAATTTAAACATTATTTTATGAATCAACGAAATTGAAAAGATGTTTTTTTAAGAATTTACAATCGTGTTTATCATCGAATGAACTCGCATCGTTCCGTCGGTTATACTAAGTTAGGATAGGTTAGGTTAGGTTAGGTTAGGTTAGGTAGGCTACGTTCGGTTGATAAGGTTATAGGTATAAAGTGGGATAATTTCGGTAAAACTTCTGAATATAACTACAAACACTAACAGTTTGTGGTCAAAGTTCACGTTTGCCAAAGTATAAAGATTAACAACCAGTTGAAGAGTTTGTTTAGGCCTAACTTGACCATTTTAGCCCTAACTTTGCCAGTTGACCATTTTTAGATTTCCGCGACAACTAATGTCGTGGGTACCTTTCTTTTTCTTAGGTACTGCACAACATTTATTTCTTTTACAGTTTCTGACACCTTTTGAGTATGTTACTTTACTTCTCAAATTAGTTCTTACGCGCGTGTATTTTCCATTCAGGATGACTCGACCTATCCAGACGGATGGCTCTTTAAATTGATTGACGTAAGTTCCTTCGGCTTCCTAGAAGCCTACGTTAAAAGTCAATTCACCTCAGCTAACAAGAGAGGCCCATTGCAAGGTTGCAGAGAAACGACACGCTCCCTCTTATAAAGTTTATTTAATGTCACTCGAAACAGTACATGACTTTAGAAATTTATTCTGAAGTAACTTTATCAATTTCCATAAAATTAATACATAACTTCAAAGTAATAGGCTGATGTATGATTATCAATTTTTCTTACAATAAAATCCAATTTTAAATTCAAAGACAAAGTTCACAGTTATCTGGATTTTAATAAATTTATATAGAGGGGCTTTTATAAATTTTAGTAACAATAAAACTTATGCTAACGAGAAATGAAGTGGTCAAATCGACCAGAATATTTGAATAAGTATTCTACTTACAAAATTTCGAAGTTATTCCCAATAGTTCTGCGCGCGTCCCGCAGAGTTATTTTTTAGACCAGAAACCCAAAAAAAATCGAGTCCCACCTAATTTTAGATTCATTCACAAAATTATTGAGTCTTCTGACTAAATTCTCTTGTATAATCGTTGACAAAACAATTCTTATACACAAGTTCCCGGTGGACTAATAACATGCACAAACAGTTTTTACTTTCAATTTAGTGACAATTTATGATTCCAGTTTTAAAAATTTTTCTTACACCACTACTTGACGAATAAATTGAGCCACTTTTAACTTCAAGAGGAACTTCTACAAACTGATTGACTCTCAAAGTTCCCTCAGAATTACCAAAAACTCCTCCCTTTGGGGTCTAAAGGACCTATCAAAACCAATTTCATTACATGACGTCATCCGTACCAAATTACTGCTCCTCTATTGGCCCTAATCTCAACTTTGTTAAAATCTATGCTCCGCCTTCCTTAACGAAATTTTTTAATTAAAATTTGAAAATTTTAAATTGAAATTTTAAAATTTAAAAAAACTTTAAATTTTCGCTCGAGGGTTTACCTCGAGCAAGACTACTATCAACAAAAGTGATAGCTTACAAGGTTTTCATTGGAAACAGACTCGTAAATTAACTGCCCTTTGACTCTACGATAAATCTTTCCGAGACTTGTCAAACAACAAGTGCTCCTCTCGGATTACACACCCTGACTTGGATTATAGACAAGGTGTCGGTATCTTTTACTTTAGTCGGTGTTCAAATTACAGATTTTAATTTTCATGCGCAATTAAATCGATTTCAATATCCCTCTGATGAGAAACTGAATTAAAATAGAACAAACGCGAAGAAATTGGAAAAACACTTATTCATTCGTTCATGAATATTTATAAATCAAAACCCCTTTGCTTTTAAAGATGTACACAAAGAAATCTTAAACTAAAATTTCTACATCTATTTTACAAAAGATCTGGGCATGTTAAATTTGATGGTTACAACATCCCTCCCCTCCTTTAATTTTGCACTCCGATGCAAACTTTCTTAAATAGGGTCGGATATCATCACTTTACTCACAATTTTACCCACAAATTTACTCCTAAATTTTCAAAAATTTTCACTTACTTGTCCCCTTTATTGGGACACTAACACGACACATGTAATTTTAGTCATCCTCGAGTTCTTCGTAGTGTACCGAGGTCGGGGCCTAAGAGCATACGACGCTCTAACGGTGGTCCTGTGAAAGCAGCCTGTCTGCTTGTCCGGGGGACCCTATTCCCATAAGGTCCCCGCGAGGAGGTAGTTCGGAAGCACCTGGCGGCTCCTGCCCGCCACTCGGTCCTGCCAGGGGGCAGGAGGTGCACTCCGGTTCACCTCCACGGGTCGATGTTCCTCCGTTCCCTGCGGAGCTCTCGGGGAGGAAGTAGCTCGGAGGCGCCCGGCGGATCCCTTCCGCCACTCGGTCCTGCCAGCGGGCAAGAAGCGCCTCCGGTTCACCTCCCCTAGTCGATGTTTCTCCCTGTCCTGGGCGAAGCTCTCCGTGAGGAAGTAGTTCGGAAGCGCCCGGCGGTCCTCGTTCCGCCACTCGGTCCTGCCAGGGGGCAGGAGGCGCCTTCCGGTTCACTTCCCGTGTTGATGTTTCTCCGGTGTCGAGGGCGAAGCTCCCGAGAGGAGGGGCGGTGGCCCTTCCCCCATCTCATCCCCTGCGCCGTCCGCCCCGCCTTGTCGCTCGACGTCCCATGGGGCATCGATGCTGCGGCGGATGCGGTCTCGATGGATCACTATCTGATGTCCAGTGATCATGTGACGCAGGAGATAAGTGACTGGAGTCTTCTGTTCGATGATGATGTATGGACCCTCGTACCGGGGCTCCAACTTGCCTCTACCCGGTCGTGGGTAATCAATGTACACCAAGCCATGGGGCGTCTTCTCTTCGAACGGTTTCAATTCCTTGATTCCGTTAGCCTTCTCGTATCTCCGCATGAACTCTTCCACTCGGCGGTAGATTTCGCTCAGACTCCTCCTTCGGCCTTCGGCGTATTCCTCTGGGTTGTACGGGCTCACGCAGCCTCCCCTGGCATGCGAAATAGCTTTGAAGGTACGTTGGGGGCTCGCCCGTACATAAGAAGAATGGAGAATACCCCGTGGCTCGATGCACTCGGATGTTCCGGGACAATTCCACGGTCTCGTCCAGTTTCTTCACAAAGTATGCGGAGTTTGATGCATAACTCTTTATTCAGACGTTCGACCTTCCCGTTGCTTTGGGGATGGTATGCGGCCGTCCGTTGGTGTTGACTTCCCAAACCCTGAAGAGCTCCTGCAAGGTAGAGTTCCAGAACTCCTTGCCTTGGTCGGATACTACTGCTGAAGGGGCGCCCAGTTTGCACAGTATCAAACGATGGAACTTGTCCGCCACCTCCCGGGCCGTCTTGTCCTTTAATGCTGCCAGGATGGTTTGAACCACACCTGGCCAAAATAAAGGTCCCGTAGGATTTCTGTAGTCCCTATAGCTCCCGGATGAATGCTCCCGACGTCAGTGTGGGCTTTCCAAATGAGCTGCTCTCTCAACTTTTTAGGAACTACGATGACCTCTCTTCCGTTCGCATCGATGTAAACCAGCAGGTTCCTCACTAGTTTGACTCTCGACGGCTGGATGGGCTTGGTTACGGGCCAGCTGAAAGCCTTCCCTTCTTCGATGGCTGCTCGAATCGCCGCTATTTCAATCCTTCTGCTGTTGTTGCCGATTACCTTGCGATCAATGATCGCTTTTTCGGATATTGCGTTCACAAACTCCTTCGTCACTCCAGGCGGGCGGGACAACCAATCGGCCACTCTGTTGAGTTTGCCTTTCACGTACTCGATGAGAACGTCGTAGTCTTGCAATGTCATAACCGAACGCTCTAGTCTTCCATTGGGCTCTCGGTGTCCTTCCCTCAGAAGCCACTTCAACGGCTTATGGTCAGAACGGACGATGACTCTCTGCCCAAATATAACATTGCTTCAATTCCTTTTGTTGGTTGGCCTCTTCTTTGGATTGTTGTGGCTTCACCCCGTTCCTGGTGACCACATGGCCTAATACCCCACCTGGGACTGTAATAACTGACATTTTTCCAACTTTACCTTTAAGTTGGCGGTGCGTAGGCTATCCAAGGCTCGTCGTACCCTCTCGTCATGTCCTTCTAAAGACCTTCCAAGGACAATGAGGTCATCTAAGTAAATCTGTACTTCCTTGTCCAGTTGCTTCGGCAAAATAAAATTCATTACTCTTTGGAACACTGGTGGACTATTGGACAACCCAAACGGGACCACCCTGAACTCGAAATGACCGCTTCCCGTGGAGAAGGCAGTTTTCGAGATGCTATCGTCGTGAATGGCCAACTGCCAATATCCCGAGCGTAAATCCCTGCTCGAGAAGTAATGAGTCCCGTGCAACTTGGCCAAGGTTTCTCAATGATGGGTACTTAATATTTGTCCTTGCTGCCATTGACGTCCCAAGGTCTATAGTCTACACAAAGCCTCAGGGCCCTACGCTTCTTCTTCAATCGCTTCCCCTTTGGATTCCTGTGTCACTCTTCGTTCCTAGTGATCACGTGGTCCTGGTACTCTACCGGTGACGGTAGTAGTTAATCTTTTCTTTCCCTCGTCGGTCTTCTTCCCTTTGAGAGCGACGGACATCGGTGAACATGCGTCTTGAGGTGTTTTCAATCTCTTCTTAGTCACTTGTGGAAATTTGACTCTTTCTCACCGTGACACTTGTTCCATTTTTTTCTTTTCGGGCGAGGAATCACACGGCTGTTCCGACTAACCTCCCCGTTCTCGTTGCCTCAACCACCATGCCGATGTCATCTTATCTTCACGGTAATACTCTTTAGTCGTCACTTATTTCTCAAGAGTAACTTTACCGCCTCTTGGAAAGGTTAACTTCCCGTTGAGATTTCCGCTCTGTGATACTTGCAAACCACGCTGAGCCTCACTGCACATTCATTGTAGCGTAGAGTAGACGTCCAGGGGAAACCATACCCCAAATTTTCTCTTCGTCTATTCCCTTTTCATTTAACTTCCCTTTGGGATTCTGCTCGACAACTTTCCAAGTATCCTCGAGCCTCACCGCATATCCCATGCACGGAGAATAGACGTCCAGGGGAACTCATATCCCCATTTTCACGATTACCAATGGAAACGACCAGGGGGAACGGCTATGCTGTATCACTCCTTGATCCAGCATTTCTGCTATTTGTCGCTTTACCTCCTCCTCGTGTGTAATAGGTACCCTGTAGGGTCGCCTAGAGATGGGAGGATGATCCTGGGTTTCCAACTTCATTGGCATCAGGTTATTATAACCCAATGGCTCGCCACCCATTGAGAAGACATCTGACTAATCCCTTAGCCACTCTTCGACGGTTTTCCTTCCTTTGTCAGAGAAGGATTTCCAACCAAGGCATAGGACTTGAGGCGTGTCACTCGTTCTTCGAAGTCCTTCTTCGATGCTTGACTTCCTTTCACCGTGACATTCGTTCCAATGTGGGGTGAGCGTCGACCGGCCGACTACCCTCCCTATTAGCTCTGCCTCCGTCACTATGCCCACGACGTCTCCTTTTTCGCCAAGGTACTCTTCGTCATCCTGATTGATCATCAGTAACCTCATCTTCCTCTGTGGGATCCTGCTCGGTAACATTTTTAAGTTTCCCCGAGCTTCACTGCACATCCCGTGCAGCGGAGAATAGACGTCCAAGGGAACTACGTCCCCGGGTCTCTGACTTCCCTCGTCAGAATCACGGCGGCCACCTTTAGTTTCGTGCGGGATTGCCTCTACCAGAGTCACCCTCGCACTTTACTGTCTACTCCCTTTACTTGGATGGTTACTGTTTCATTCAGTGACTGTCCTCTTCCGGTGGTCTACCTGGGCTGCGTACCTTTGTTTCGTCTTCATATCCTCCGAAACAATACGCCTATAGTCAAGTCTTGCTGAGCCTCTGGAATTATACAGACACAAAAGAATTCTTCAACCCCCCTTCCCATAGTCAAACTTACTTCTACTCCTTACATGAATGGGCGGGGCCGGTGCAACTGTGTACTGAGAAGTTGGCAACTGTCCAAGAAGGCTCCCGATGTTCTTGTGCATAGCTTATGTCAATGTGACGGAAGCTCCACCATCGTCCAACGCGGTGGAAGCTTGTTGAGCGACGAGTACTGGTAGGGTGATCAGTCCTAGCCGACGGACTCGCCGCTACTTCCTCTGAAGCTATTCGGGAGGCTTCTCCTTCCAATCCTGTCGAAGGTTTGCTCGAGGGCACGCCTCTTCCCAATTTCGCATTTGCTGACAAATCTTGCACTGGCTCCGGCCACTTTCTTCCATTGTTTCCTCTTTGGAGTCTTGTCTTCATTTGACTTGGTTTGTTTTCTCTTCTGGTTTCTCATGGGTTGTAGTCACATTCTTGAGTTGTGTTATTCCTCCTGTGACCAGTGTCACAGTTCTTCCTTCTGGGCTCTCCTCTCTTGCTGGACTTGTCTCGTCATTCACCTCCACATCCTTGATGTTGTCCTCCTTTGTGGCTGTGGCTGTTTTTCTTTGATGTTGTGAGTTGTAGTCCCAGGATGTGGGAGGATTTTGCAGTTTCTGCAGTCTTCGGCTTCTGTCATGTGGCGTTTCTTCTCTTAGGACCTCTCATCTCAGTCCTAAGCTTGGGTTGTTTACCGAAAACTGGGTTGATTCCATCCAATAGTCCCGAAAGGATGTTCCTTTGATGCAATTACAAGCATACTCCGGCATAACGGTCTTCAACGCGTCCTTAGGTATGCCCACTTTAATATGTCTCCTTTTGGGATTAGCCTGAACCAAGGCATTACCTGTACTTAATAATCTTGGGGCAATTATGTTGAGTGTCTCACCTTTTTCCTTCCTGACGGCGTTTGGGCTGGTTCCTGGGTTCTCTTGTGCCCGTTCGCCCACAAACTTCGGCGAACTTCCTTCCAATGTGTGTCCAAAAGTCGTTTGCTCAGGACCCCTTACTGCCTGTTCACGTTGCAAAGGTAAGCTAGTACTCTTTAATACCTGTACGACGGTTTTTATATTCTTCTGCCGGTCTTCGTCGGTGCGGTGTTTCTCGTCTCTTGTGGTGTGTGCACTTCTGCAAGGATTCTTTGGGATGTCTTCTGGGTTCTCTGTCTCCACCCAATCCTTTCTTGCCTCGAAAGTTCTTCTTTGTAACGGGAGGAACTAGAGAGATTCTTCGGGGACGAACCCCCGACCTTCGGTTGTCCAATACTCCATCGCGGAATAATCATTACAAGGTCTTCCATTTCGACCTCTTCGATTTATTTCTTCCCCTAATTCCTTGCATTCCTTTAGTAACCGAATAATTTGGCCAAATTTATCCTTTTTAAATTTTCCAAACTTTCTGTACTTATTTCGTTTAAGTTCGTTGGTTCGGTATCACTCATGTCACTTGTGCTTTCTTCATTCGTTATTTCCACGCTCTTTACCGACATCGCGAAGCTTGTCTATTTTTATTTCAAAACCTTTAAAACTGTACTCACTGTTAGCGACACTTTTCACTGTTCCCGATTATTTTAACGATAGTGCTTTATTGTTACGCAAATTTATTTTAACAAAAAGTTACACTCTTGCTATTAATACCTTGCAATAGGATCCCACTTCTACGACACCATTTATGTCGTGGGTACCTTTCTTTTTCTTAGGTACTGCACAACATTTATTTTTACAGTTTCTGACACCTTTTGAGTATGTTACTTTACTTCTCAAATTAGTTCTTACGCGCGTGTGTTTTCCATTCAGGATGACTCGACCTATCCAGACGGATGGCTCTTTAAATTGATTGACGTAAGTTCCTTCGGCTTCCTAGAAGCCTACGTTAAAAGTCAATTCACCTCAGCTAACAAGAGAGGCCCATTGTAAGGTTGCAGAGAAACGACACGCTCCCTCTTATAAAGTTTATTTAATGTCACTCGAAACAGTACATGACTTTAGAAATTTATTCTGAAGTAACTTTATCAATTTCCATAAAATTAATACATAACTTCAAAGTAATAGGCTGATGTATGATTATCAATTTTTCTTACAATAAAATCCAATTTTAAATTCAAAGACAAAGTTCACAGTTATCTGGATTTTAAGAAATTTATATAGAGGGGCTTTTATAAATTTTAGTAACAATAAAACTTATGCTAACGAGAAATGAAGTGGTCAAATCGACCAGAATATTTGAATAAGTATTCTACTTACAAAATTTCGAAGTTATTCCCAATAGTTCTGCGCGCGTCCCGCAGAGTTATTTTTTAGACCAGAAACCCAAAAAAATCGAGTCCCACCTAATTTTAGATTCATTCACAAAATTATTGAGTCTTCTGACTAAATTCTCTTGTATAATCGTTGACAAAACAATTCTTATACACAAGTTTCCCGGTGGACTAATAACATGCACAAACAGTTCTTACTTTCAATTTAGTGACAATTTATGATTCCAGTTTTAAAATTTTTTCTTACACCACTACTTTGACGAATAAATTGAGCCACTTTTAACTTCAAGGAGGAACTTCTACAAACTGATTTTGACTCTCAAAGTTCCCCTCAGAATTACCAAAAACTCCTCCCTTTGGGGTCTAAAGGACCTATCAAAACCAATTTCATTACATGACGTCATCCGTACCAAATTACTGCTCCTCTATTGGCCCTAATCTCAACTTTGTTAAAATCTATGCTCCGCCTTCCTTAACGAAATTTTTTAATTAAAATTTGAAAATTTTAAATTGAAATTTTAAAATTTAAAAAAACTTTAAATTTTCGCTCGAGGGTTTACCTCGAGCAAGACTACTATCAACAAAAGTGATAGCTTACAAGGTTTTCATTGGAAACAGACTCGTAAATTAACTGCCCTTTGACTCTACGATAAATCTTTCCGAGACTTGTCAAACAACAAGTGCTCCTCTCGGATTACACACCCTGACTTGGATTATAGACAAGGTGTCGGTATCTTTTACTTTAGTCGGTGTTCAAATTACAGATTTTAATTTTCATGCGCAATTAAATCGATTTCAATATCCCTCTGATGAGAAACTGAATTAAAATAGAAGAAACGCGAAGAAATTGGAAAAACACTTATTCATTCGTTCATGAATATTTATAAATCAAAACCCCTTTGCTTTTAAAGATGTACACAAAGAAATCTTAAACTAAAATTTCTACATCTATTTTACAAAAGATCTGGGCATGTTAAATTTGATGGTTACAACAATAAACTATTTTAAATTAAAATTATGTTAAATAATGATAAAATTACCAAAATGAAGCTTAACTTTGGAACAAGAGACGCAATCCTCTATCATTTTAATTCTATTAACCCTTTACTTAACCGAAACTCAAACCGGTTAACCGGATAACTATTATAACCGAACATCGTCTAACGCAAAGGGGGTTAAACATTAAATATTTTAAGCAAAAATGGTCCTACTGAATAAGATAAATAAAGGCCAAAGAGAAAAGAGTATTTATTTAACATTGAAGTTTCGGCAGACATACTCCTGCCCTTCTCAAATTTAAAAAAGATTACTGGATAGTACAACTGGCGGGAAAACTGTGAAAAAAGTATCTAAACCTTGAGATGAAATATTATCCATTATGAGTCAATCCCAGAATAGGCACCTGATGTACCTCAATCCCAGATGAAGCACCTGCGTTCAACCTCAATCCCAGAATAGGCACCTTGCAAGGAATTAAATAAAAAAAACCTGATGATTACAAAATTTATTGTTTATACAAAGTTTATTACAAATGTAATAAAGGCAACGTTATAAAAGGTTTAAAGTGGTTTAATGAATAAAGAAAAATTTTAGATATTATAAATTCCTGCAATATGAGCCCGAATGTTTCTGAATCCATCTGAAGCAAATCTATCTTGCCACATAAATTGGTATAGATATAGGTTAGGTTAGGTTAGGTTAGAGTTGATTTTTTCAAATATTGATAAAAACAATGAAATTATATCTCTAAAAACTGTTTATATTTTTTTCTCCTCAATCCCAGATTAAGCACCTGTGTTTTGCCTCAATCCCAGATTAAGCACCTAAAAATGATTTCAGGTGCCTATTCTGGGATTGATCCTTTATTATCTCTGACAAAACTATCTCCTTCGTCAGATTCAACGATAAAGTGGCCACTTTCTTTACGGGGAGTCTCAAAAGTTACGCACGTTTAAGTTGAAAAGTTAATAACTTCTTCAATATTAGGCCTACAGCAATTGGCTAGATTTTATCTTGAAGCTTGAAGTTTTTTCTTTCGAGTGATATACAATACATTTCACCATGCTCTGATATCTCTCTCATTTTAGCAAGTGATCACGAACTACATTCATTGTGCAATTTTTCCTATCCCATAACTTTTAATGAGTGATTTCTTTAACTTGTTCTATATACCTGTTTATTATATATTTATTATTATTTTATTATTATTAAAAGTATGACATACGGGAGAGGCTTAATTTTAAAATGCCTTCAAAACTACTGTAGAAAAAGAAAAATCTAAAATTAGGAACAAAAATAAAATAAGAAAAAGTTTATCAAACTAAATCGTGTGGTATACATCATTGTTTTATTGTTATTTACTTTATTTCATTACTTTCCTTTTATCATTTCTGTTTCTTCTCTTTACACTCGCTTCACTGTACTTTATAAACGCGTGCAGATGGGTAGCCATGGCCGGCATTATGATTTTGAACAGCAGAGGAACCGGGGATAATTACACGCTATTATTTACTGATTTTTCATTTATGCTGAAATAAATTAACAAATGGGGTAAAGCTAGTGCGGAATTAGCGTTAACATTTAATCGCGGAGAGAGAGATAATTTAATATTTTAAATTTAAAATAACGTAGTAATACCAAAAACCACCTAATCGGAGCAAACACCGTCTCGAAACTCTCGTTTTTTGAGCAGTCTGCCTTCTCTGGGCTCATCTCAGGGTTTGCCAATCAGTATTTTATATTTTTAATTTCAAACAAAACATTATTAATTTCTTATTTACGTACAAACCATAATTACATTTCTCATGAAACACTATTATCTTCTTTACTAAACAAAACATTATTAAATTCTAATTAGACTATTATTTTTATTAAAAAAAAAAACAATACACGACAATCGGTCTGTGGTCTCAAATGTGTGTGTGTGTGTGTGTGTGTGTGTGTGTGTGTGTGTGTGTGTGTGTGTGGTTCAGAGAGAGAGAGAGAGAGAGAGAGAGAGAGAGAAATTTTCGGGTGTGTTTTCTGAATCTTTTGTTACAACGATATGATGAATGAGATCACTTTTCAGTGTCGAAAATTGCAGCTTCACCACGTCTATTAAAAAAGTATTCCCCTTCCTTGTCCTCCCCCACCTCCCTCTTCCCCGTTTCTCCTTCTCCTGGCTCTCTTTCTCTCTCTCACTCCTTCGATATGTAAAAATATAAATATATGCATAATAATTAAAAGCATGACATTTTATTTTGGGGATCATGAGTCACCTCTTAAAATGAAGTAACGAAAGAATCGTGTTAGAAATATATATATATGTATGTATGTATGTATGTGTATGCGTGTGTGTATGTATGTGTATGCATGCGAACACAGTTATGGAAAAAAGTTTGCCGAAAAGAAGTGCCACTGGTCCAGGAATAACCTTGCGCCACGCCTTCACTTTTTCACACACTGGTTTTCGAGTGACGTCCGTTTCCAAAATATAAATAAATAATAATAATAATAATAAACTTTCAACCTTTCAAATGTTCCGTGCGATGATTCCTCATTTCACGAAGGTCAAGCTTGTCGCCCCTCCTTTCGAGTTGGCCTGGTGAAGTCATGAGTTGGTTTCTTGTACTCTCCACCTCACATAGCCAGGTATGCCCAGCTCATCGGGGATTGTTCTGAGCTAGGCGTCTAATCTTCTTTTTTGAAGATGTCCACCGCAACACCATTCGTGTTCCTTAGGTCTTTGGGCAGCTGATTAAACAGTTTTGGTCCTTTCACAACAAAACTATTTTCTTTCAGGGTTAAGGATGTTCCCTGTTTCGCCTTTAATTTGGGAACACGACACAGTCTTCCTTTTCTACTTTCCACTATTGTTTGGGGAGTTACAGGGTTCAGAGTAAGATTAGGAACTAGTTTCTCCATTACTTTCCAAGTGTAAATAATGGTGCGCGTCTCTCTCCTACTTTCCAGTGAATATAGGTTTAATTCGCGTAACCTTTCCCAGTAGTTTAGTTCTTTGCACCCCTGGATCTTGGCTGTGAAGCTTCTCTGAATCCCTTCTAGTTGTCTAATGTCTTCTTTTTTATATGGGCATGTTAGGACCGAACAGTATTCCAATTTGGATATGATCAGTGTTTTCAGTAGAGGAATCATTATATTGATATCCCTTCGTTTAAAGGTTCTCAGTATCTGCCCAGTTACTCTGTCCTGTTTACTGCTATCTTATTTTGTGTTTCAAATTTCGCATCATCAGTCATTACAACCCTTAAATCTTTTGCTCTAGAATTTCTCTGAATTTCCTCTCCATTTGGGGTATAATATTCTTTTTCCGTACAGTAACAGCTGAAATTTCTGTTTTAAACTTCATATTGTTGTCTTCCGTCCACTTGTAGATTCTGTTCATGTCTGTTTGTAGAGATCCTATATCTTCCGGGTTTCTTATTTTTCTACTGATCTTTGTGTCATCGGCAAAGGATGTTACTGTGCTGTCTCTGATAACGTCCTCATCTATGTCAGTCAGCATAATTATGAAGAGTAGTGGAGCTAATACTGTTCCTTGTGGTACTGAGCTGAGGACCTCTGATTCTGATGAAGATACTCCTTGTACTGTAACGATTTGCCGCCGCTCACTAAGGAAATTATATATCCATTTCTCTACTTTTCCTGTTATTCCCATATATTTCAGTTTATGTATTGATTCCATGGTCACACTTGTCGAACGCTTTGGCAAAGTCTGTGTATATTACATCATAGTTTTAATTACTTTCAAGTGCATCAATAATGTTGTTGTAGTGTTCCATTAGTTGTGATAGGCATGATCTGCCTGACCAAAATCCATGTTGGTTATCATTTAATTTTTTTTGAGTTTCCAAAAAGCCGTAGATTTTCTGTCTAACTATTCTCCTCTTTTATATATTAGGACTATGTTCGCGCTCTTCAGAATGCCCGGTATTTCTCCCGTGTCTAGTGATCGTCTCCATATCCAATATAGGGCTCAGCGATTGCATTCTTGCGGTTTTTGATCAGTGTGGTACTCCATTTGTCCGGTCCTGCCGCTGAGTGTGCTTTTAGTTTCCCTATAGCTCGTGTAATATCATCTGTCGTAAAGTCGAAGTCAGTTGTACTTTCCCCTCGTAGTTCTTCAAAGAACGAGTTTCTATCGCATATCAGTTTGTCAGTTTTTGGGATACTGAAAGATGATTCGTACTGAGCTCTTAATATTTCGGATACTTCTGTTAGATCATCAGATAAAGCAGTCTTCGTTTTTCAAAGGTCCAATAGTTACATGGTTTTTCGACTTCCTTTTTGCAAAATTATAAAAGTACTTTGAGTTAACCTTTGTCGCCTCTATAGCGTCGGCTTCTTTTTCTTCATGTTTCTCAATTATTTCCTGTATAACGCAATCGATACTCTGCAGTTTATCATTTAATATTTTTCTGATGTTGTTATCTTTACAGTTACTTAATTTTGCAGTCACTCTTTTTCTCTTTCGGAATAATGACCTCTTTTGTCTCTCGAACCTGCTTCTCTTTCCCCTTTGTTGTATTTTTGGGACATGTCTTTCCACAATTTCCAGTGTCTTCTCCTCTAAGGTCATTAGCATCTCTTCCGTTGTCTTGGCCTCGAAGATGGATTTCCAATCTATTACTCCTATGCTGGATGCAACATCTTCCCAGTTTATAGCTTTGGAGTGAAAATTAAAAATTTTGAATTTGCTTCTTTCTGTTGTTCGTGTTCTTTCCTTTCCTGTTGCTTTTATATTGGTTGCTATTTCAATAATGTTGTGATCAATATTATAGTTGGCGATATTTCTACATTATCAATTAGGTTGCTGTTGTTTGTGAACACCAAATCTAGGCAGTTGTTTTTCTTGCGTTTTCTGTTATTTCTTGTGTTAACATAAATTCATCAGTTAGAGCTAGTAGCATTTTTACCTGCTCCTTGTCTTCCCGTGTGCCCCCCTTGTCCTGGCGTAATCTTTGGTTAGCTTCCGCCCGAATTATTCATTCTGACGAAGGTCAAGCTTTTCACTCCACCTTAGACCTACAGTTTAACGTGGAATCCGAAGCACGCCCCACCAGCAGCCCAGCGTCTACGCCACCCAGGGTACCCATTTATCGACCAACTACTTTCTTTGTGGTGTGGAAGGATGAACAGCTGGGTTTTGCTGCGCGACGGCTGCCGTCACCGGGTCTCGATCCCGGGGCCGATGGATTCGTAGTCAGCGACGCTAACTACTACACCACCGAGGCGCACATACACATATTTTTCTTATCCTTTTATATTTCATGAATGGAAAATTAAAATCACCACAGAGAAAAATATTTGGGGTTGGAGAGTGTAGATCTTTTACCCAATTTCTTACCTCTGTAATGGAATCAGAGAATTTTGAGGTTGGCGTGTTCGGGGGTCTGTACATTACAATTAGTACCATATTTAATTTTTAACTTTTGTTGCTACACATTCTACGTAGCTATTTGAGGTACTTATAGTCATTTCTGCCATATGCCTTTCGCGTGTGTAAATAGCACATCCTCCTTCACGTCTCACTGTTCTGTCGGCTCGGAGGATGTTATAGTTGTCAATTTGTATTTCTTTTTTGTCAATACAGAACTCTCAGTTTTCGCAGTTCGCCTGTTAGTCCTTCAGATGGGTTTCCGTGAGGCGTGCAAAGTCTGCTCCGGTTTCTCGCAGGAGTCCTTTCAGGTATAAAACTTTGTCCGGGGAATGATTTGATTTAAGGCCCTGAATGTTGGCCCTGAATAATAATAATAATAATAATAATAATAATAATAATAATATACATACACAACTAAATATAAGTTTAGGAAGCAGCAGTTACCCCAAACCCCAACTCTCAGGGAATGTATAATTCATATTTAAAATTTCCCGTATAATCGTTGAAATAAAAAGCTGTAGATATGCTTTAACCTCCGAGTAAATAAACTCTTACTAGCACATTTGATTCTATTAACATACAAACTTCTATAGAGACGTTTTGTTCTTCAACACCCAGCCCGAACTCTAGCCCCCAACCTCCTCCGAAATTGCAAATTCTCCAGTAAAACGTGATAACAGCGCTTTGGAAACAAAAATTTGTTATTTTCTTTTCGTTATCGCTGTTATAAAGATAAGAAAAGCAACCAAGTTTATGCGAAAGCTTGAACTACGATAGAATTTAAATATAACAAAAGATTATTATTATTTAAAATACTGCATACTAAAACAGTGGCACATGAAAAAAAAAATAATGCAATATACAGGGTGTCCAAAAAGTTCGGTCTCATAGGAAAATGTATTATAAATTAAATTTACAAAAGTAATACATTAGAACTAAAACAAATGTTCGAATTGATGTCTTGTTTTGGGACCTTTTTTTAGAGGGAGTTGCAGGTAGAATAACACGCCATGGCTAATACTGAAGTGAGTTACACTCGTGAGAAAAGGCGGAGGCTTTTACATTCTGTCAATGTAAAATCACACGCGACTCGAGTTGTCAGTCGTAAGACGATCCTGCGAGTCATCAGTCGTAAGACGATCCTGCGAGTCATCAGTCGTAAGACGATCCTGCGAGTCATCAGTCGTAAGACGATCCTGTCTGCGAACAGCCTAATGCTACGAAGATGAATGTTCTTCGTGTTACGAGACAGACAACACATAAACACAAGTATTAAATATTTGGCTTGAACAAGAGTACATTTTCTCATAAATGTCCACAGTGCGATGAAATTACATTTTATAAGATTGAAAACGCCAATTTATTGCGTAGAACCAGTGGAGGAATCGAACCCCCGTCGGAATATTTATACAGGCTGTGTCAAAAAGACAGGAGCCATATCAGTTATTTTAGTAACGGGCGTTATAATAAATGGTTGATATGAGCACCAATTATTCGTAAACAGATTTCAAAACGTTTCACACAAATGTATCGAACCTTTTCGAGTGATTGAAATAAAAAAAATGAAAAAAAAAATTATTGAACATTTGAGGCGTCCGGAGTAGGAGTGACGAAGCCGCCATATGTTCGAAAATCTGTTTTCTGTATCACCATTTTCTTCTGGCCTTTGTATATGCAGTGAATAATACACACTTACCGATACTTCGTCACTAATGACTGTGAAATTTAAATTTCACAGGCATTAGTGGCGGCTTCGTCACTCCTACTCCGGACGCCTCATTTCCTCTAATGGCTCCTGACTTTTGCCACAGGAACCAAGGGTTTTTTGTTGTTGTTGTTGTTGTTTCAAACACTTGAAAAAAGTTCAACACATTTGTGCAAAACGTATTAAAATGAGCTAACGGTGTTCAATTCGAACATTTATTTATTATAACTCCTGTATTAAAATGATACGACTAATATCGCTCCACACACACACACACACATATATATATATATATATATATATATATATATATATATATGGTGTCATAGTGGTGTAGTAGTTAACATCGCTGACGACGAATCCACTGATTCTCGGCGGGGGCAGGCGGCGTTCAGTTCACCCAAGTGTTCATCCTTCCATACAATAAAATTGGTTGGTAAAGGTGGGTACCCTCAGTAACCTACTGGTTAAAACGGCGGGCTGCTGACCAGGAAGTCGTGAGGTCGAGTCTGGGCGAGAAATTTGTAATTTCTGACTTCCTTGGTGGATCGTGGTTGGGATTCCATGTTAAGTTGTAGGTCTAAGGCAAGGTAACAAACTTGACTTTCATCAGAATGGACAATTCCGGCGGAAGCAAAAGCTGAGATTTTTTAAATAAGGTTATTATAATATGAATTTCACAATTAAACATGTAAAATAAATAATTGTTGCACATCCAACAGGAAAAATTAAGGAGAGATATTCCATGCCCTCTCGTGCATTCAACAACAGTACAACAGTACACATTCTACACTCTGCCCCAACAGCCTTAGGCACACTTACAGAAATTACAAGAAAGCTGATTGGGAACAGTTCAAAATACAGACTGAGGAACAATTCACCACATTAAACAGCACACCCATCATAAACATCAATACAACATTCAAGACATTTAATCAGATCATCAATAATGCAAATGTAAACAAATACATGCCCAAGGGCAACATTAGGAAATACAACCCAAATTACACTAGAGAAATAGCCCACCTCATAAGGCAACGTAACAACCTCAAATATAACACACAAACACCACAAACAGAAGCCATAAAACAGCAGATACAACAGCTCAACACAGAAATAAACAAACTCAAAAAAAAACAAACAGAAACATTCAGGAAATTCGTAACACTAAACCACTCCACAGATACATCCAGGCTATACAAGACTAAAAACAGCATTACCCACTCTAACAGCGGCATTCACACCTCACACGCGGCTATCTGTCGCAACCAAAATAATATCCCAACATATACACAACAAGCTAACATTCTAGTTAATCACTACGCAAAGATAAGTCGCTTAAACAGAGACAACCAGAAACACGCAGACAGACAAACAGCCAGACACAAGAAAACCTACAGACTCGAGACGACCATTACACCCTTCAATACAGACCAGACCACCAAGATCATCAAAAACATTAAGAATTTGAAGGCTACTGGACCAGACAACATATCTAACATACACCTTAAACACTTGGGCCCACAAGGAATACTAGCTCTCACAAATATCAGCACATATTCATACCAACACTGTATTATTCCTGACATATGGAAACAAGGTAAAATTATTACACTACTCAAACCAAACAAAAATCCAACAGAACCAGCTTCCTATAGACCCATTACTTTACTATGCACACCTTCCAAAGTAACAGAAAGACTAATCTTACAAATCACCAACCCACACATTCCACTATCGCCTACTCAACATGGATTCAGACCTCACCACTCAACCACGACATTACTCACTAACCTCACGCAGCACATCATGGATGGCATCAACTCCAGACGACCAGCTCAACGTACACTATTAACAACAATAAGCATTAGTAAAGCATTTGATGCTATCCCACGCTTCCCTCTCATAAACAAAATACTCAACACAAACATGCACAATAACACCAAAAGGTGGCTGAGCAACTATCTTTCAGGAAGATACTCACATGTCACATTTAATGGCAAGTCATCCAAAAACAAGCTTTTTCCGAACGGGGTCCCTCAAGGCTCTGTTCTCTCACCAACACTCTTCAACTTATACATGCATGACATTCCAACACCCATAGATAACAAGCTTACCTTATCATCATATGCAGATGACATTACTCTAACATCCACCCACAACAACATCGACATCGCTACAAATAACCTACAAACATACATAAACAGTATACAAGACTGGCTCACACACAATAGACTCAAAGTAGCGCACACAAAATCAACCATCACCTTGCTTACAAGCAACACAAAAGAACACCAGGTAATTCCACAGCTTACACTAAACAACATCAACATTCCACACACTCACAGGACCAAAATACTTGGGGTCACATACAACACATCATTATCTTTTGCAAACCACATTCAGGACATTAAAAACAAATGTACATCAAGACTTAACACGCTTAGGGTACTAACAGGCACAAACTTTGGACACCAGCAGGAAACAACATCACTCATATACAAACAATATATTCGCTCAGTTATGGACTATGCTAGCCCATTAGGGTGTGTCAATTTTGGGGGTGAAATGACTAAATTGAAAATCATGTGATTTGGTAGCAATTTAATGTAATCATTTGGCATACAAAATAATATCCTTGCTTCAAAAACAATAAAAAATAACTCCTACCTACATCAATTTTAATTCAAAAATTCAATTTTTCCGTAAATTCGTAACAAAATAACAAATGTGCGCAAACATCCTATCAACATTTAAAGTGGCAATAAGATAGCATTCAGTCTTTATTTGAAAGTAACCAATGCAGTCATGTCCTTTTTGCTGCGGTTCCTTGACATCAGCATTCGGCTTGCTACTTGCGCTTTGATGTAGCCTTCTCGCCTCTCGTGACTGTAAACTTGACTAGCTGCTTCTGTGACCATTTTCACACATCTCTCCACACTCTGTGTGTGAGAAGGCCACTTTGGCACTTGCATTGGGGCCTCTAAGTTGTGCTAAATCTTTGTTTGTTATACATGTCAGTAGTGGCTCCAAAACTTCCGAACTCAAGTTAACTAATTCTGACAATTTCGTGGCATTGACGTTTATAGGAAGTACCTTCCTTGTCTGAACAGAGCAGTCTCCCAGCTGGTCATCATCTAGTCATGTTCCTCTAAGCTTTAGAATGATTTCCACAGCCTCAGTTCGCTCTTTGGTACATTGGCTGCAGAGTATTGCTTGCAAAACTGCCTCTGGCCTAGTATACCAAGCGGACCTTCTCACCACAGGTAACACGATGTCCACCACTACCTTCCTTTGGGTTCTCAGTAGCTGTAATTGAAACAAGATGTGGTTGGGCCCCTCCATCCACATTGGATTAAGTTTTACATTGAACCAGTGAGGAAGATAAAAACCCAATAATAAATTCAACAATCAACATCAAATTCTGTAGCATTTTGCCCTTCAGTGCATGTTTGGAAACCCAAATCCTGCAGAAACGAATCGCTGTAGTTAACCAACGACTGTGACTTACGGGTCCAATCTCCAAGAGAGCCAGATTTTGAGGCAACTCTACTGATCTGATTGCTTGAACAATACGATAAGCGTAAGATTGATCCGTGCTGAGGTCTTTGATAACTTCTTCAGACAACACTGGAAGGGGAGGGCCTACTTCGACCTTTGGAAATTTTGTATTTATTTCTAATTCCGTTGCTTCATCTAGCATGTTGCCAAGGGGGCCTGACCATTTGTTGTTGCTCTTTGTAGGACCATCAAGTTCCTGGATGAGACGACGAAGAGGTAGTTCCCCTGTGTGCAAATCACATACAATCCAAACAAGCCTTCTTCCAAGTTTTTTCTCTAAATGCGTCATAACACCGCCCTGCCATCCAGTGTTCACCGCAGTTGAGTCTCCACCAACGGCCTGCAGTGAACTGTCAAGTCTTCTTTCTTGAAGCCAACATATTATTTGATCAGCAATTGCCTCTGCATGTTTCTTGCCTTCTACTTCTGCTTCAGGAACAAAGTGAAACAAATAGCGGCCACCAGGTTCGGAACACACAAAGTAGTGTTCTTCTTTGATGAGACCAGAAACTTTCTGTCCATTCCCTCTACCTCTAGAACTTTTGTGTCATCTCTTCTTCCATCAAACAAAAGGCAAGAGAGACCTTCCTCCTTCAAATCTTTTTCATGCTGATCAGATATTTCCTTCATTATTTTTTCTTGTGCTCTTCTTATCTTATTATGATCTATCACTAAGGATGTATCCTCTCGGCTGATGAGGCCTGCATCTATCCAAGCAGCAGTGGCAATCTCTGCAGTCTCTCGTAGCCCCGTATGGTGGCGAATACTGGCAAGGGCAATGTTTGAGATGTCTTTAGTGTTGTATTTCATTCTCTTCAGCGAAGGTTCAGATGGCATTTTGGAGCTATCATCTGATGTTGCTTCTTTCTGTTCATCTGAAGAGCTTTCAAAGAAGTGAGAAACCTCTTGATAGAGCTCTTCATCTCTTTGGGTGGCTTCTTCACTCTTCTTTTTCTTCCTTTCTTCCCTCTCTCGGATTTTCTCTTTTTTCTTAGCAATAACAATCTGTTTTTTGGTTTCTGAATAATCTGCCGAACCAATCTGCATACTTCCTTGGCCTCCTGCCTTTGTTCTCTGCGCCTTTATGAAAGCCAGCTCCAAAACAGGGATCTTCTTCTCACGAGGACAGCGACAATCAATGTGAGGGTGAGGTTCTCTTCTGCATGAGGGAGAACAATTGGCTTCAGAACACAACTCTATGGGACACTGGCAGTTAAAAATGTCAAGAAGAGTATCAAGTGTGTGCAGAAATTTATCTTTCTTTGCTAGTTTTCCTTTACCAAGTGATGTCTCAACTGCTTTGTGCCACAGTTTTGTTAATTTTAGCTCAATAGTTCTATACTGATTGAGTACAGGTGGTTTGAATAACACATTAGCTTTTTTCCACTGATGCAGAAGAGGGGGAATCATGTCCCTTATGAGCTCTTTCTCTGTGTAGTTCCTTCTATCCTTTGTATTTTGTTCACGAAGGAGTAACCCTAGTCTCAGCATGTCTCGCACTGTTGGTAGTTCTGATACGGGAAGCTCCTTGCCTGTACCGACTAACAGGCTCAAGTGGCATGACGACTGACCTCTTGTCTTCAATTTTGGCATCTTAGGAATATCTGAAAAGAAAGAAAACATTTAAGTACAGGGTGTACATAAAGTCAGGATCTATTTTTGTGAAGCACTTGGAAATTATATGGAATTCAATCATAAAATGATAAAGTGGTAACATTTATTAAATAATTAAGAGTAGGATTCGACGTGACGCCCATCAGTATCCCTGCACAGCTCAAATCGTTCCGCAGCATTTCTAAACACATTCTGGAGCATTTGCGGGGTTGTTATCTGCAGCAGTTCGTATACGTGTACGCAAGTTTTCAAGACTCGTAATCTTCGTCTGATAGACGTTCGATTTGATAAAGCCCCATGCAAAGAAATCTAAAGGGGTTAAATCTGGTGATCTCGCTGGCCAAGGTCTGTTGCTTCCGCGTCCGATCCAGCGATTTGGAAAACGTCCATTTAAATAATCCAGAACAATTTTGGCATAGTGACAAGGAGCACCATCATGTTGATAGACGACGGTACTAACAATCCTATCCCCAATCAGCTGAGGTTCAAGGAATTGCTGCAACATGTCCAGATAAATAAGCCCCGTAACTGTAGCTTCAGCAAAGAAAAAAGGACCATAAACCTTAGATTTTGTTAAACCCATCCACACATTAACTTTAGGCGAGTCTCTTTCCCAATTTTGGACGAAATCATTCGGTCTTTCATCTGCCCAAATTCGACAGTTATGGCGATTTACTTTTCCACACGTAAGGAAAGTGGCGTCATCACTAAAGAGAATGTTGTCCATTAAATTATCACTCCAGATTTGTTCTAGATCAGCACACACAGCACTTCGTCGAGGGAAATCTTCCTCATGTAAATCATGTAAAACCTGCAAATGATAGCTTTTCTTCTGCAAATTAACTTTCAGAATTTTGTGCACAGATGACGTCGGGAGGCCGAGTCTGTGTGATGCAGCACGAACGGACGTACGTGGCTCCTCAGTAATAATTCCGCGTACTGCATTCACGGTAAGATCTGACATACACGGTCGTCCTGATCTTGCTTCATCATTTACAGATCCCGTTCGTTTAAATTTGTTCACCAATTTTCGTATTGTCTTGTCTATTGGCCCCGGCTTATGAAATCTCCTTCTAAACTTCTCTCTGATGTCAGTGTATTTCTTTCCTTCGATTCGCCAAATTACTATTGCCACACGCTCTTCTGTATTCATTCTAAGGGCTTCTGAAAAGAAAAAATAGAAAAAAAAATATTATTTCACAAAAATAGATCCTGACTTTATGTACACCCTGTATTTTATATCAATTACGTTTCAAAGTTTAGTCATTCGATGTTCTAAAATTCAATAAAAAAATTTCATGGGATTACAACATAATTAGACAGAAGAATATGATGATAATAAATAATTGTAATAATCAATAATCCATACTTACAGTTAAACTGTAGTATTCGTCTAGTAGAATAACTATGAAGTAGGTACAAGAGCAATAACAACAAACTACCGTCTATGACATCTAAGAGGCAACTGAGGACTGAGAGTGAGAGTGAGGGACAGTTCTATTCATGTTGTGACTTGTACATTGTACAACAACTATATGACCTTGAAAACACTCCATATGCGATCAGTGGGATAATTCTGTGACAGATGAAGAGTTAATCACTTTATGTCCTATTATTTAGTAAAAGAGTCAATTTCTGAAACTTTAAGGTAAAATTGATGTAGGTAAGGGTTATTTTATTTCATTTTGGTTGGCCAATTTCAAGTTTTGACATGAAAAGACTATATTTTCACTACCAAAATTGATTTGAAAAAAGTTGACAAAATTGACACACCCTACTAGCCCATGCTGGGCACCCATTATCTCAAACACACACATAAACACCTTACAGACAATACAAACAACGCACTTCGTATCATTACAGGATGCACTCAAACAACACCAATAGAACACCTGCACACAGAAAAAAATACTGAAAGTTAGGGAACATTTAGACATGAGGGGAACACAATTCATGGCAGCAGCGACAACTAACCAGCAACACCCTTGCCACTACATGTACAATCATGCACCAACACCTCGCACCATTAAGGTAACACCCGAGAGTCATTATAACCAAATACTCCATTCCATACCACGCCCCACAGACATCACACAGTACAGAAAACACATACACACACACACCTAACCCACAAAGCGCTGACACGACTCGGTCCGAATGCGGTCCTCGGTGCGAAGCCGCTACCCATTAACAGGTCAGAGATCAGCCTGAGCAGATCGGATCGAGTTAACTTAGTACGATTCCGATGTGGACATCACCCCAACTTATGGACATATAAACACAGACTAGACAACTCCATAGACGACACCTGCCACCTGTGCCAGGACACACCACAAACAATTGAACACATTATGACAGACTGTACCGCTCTAGCTCAACAACGAACACAACACATCATTAGTGCGCTGAACCTCTGGTCCACTCCGGAGAGGGCGATCGGTTACCTGCGTGCCGCCGGCTTGCTCGATCAGGGTGGGCTGATCGGCTAAACAACAACAACAACAACAACAACAGCAGCACACCTCGTCAGGGAATAAAGGGTAAAGACAAGAAGCCGAAAATCTTTATATACAGGGTGAGTCAAAAGTAGCGCCCGATTTCTGTTTTTTCGGCTGTCAGATTCTTTCTGGGAAGTCATGTTGTTAATAATTGTCTTGCAGATTATTAATTTTCTTAGTTTATTTATTTATGTTTTTGTTTTGCAGGTTATTGCTGAGAGTTTGGAAAGTTACTGAATTTGCACCAAATTGAACCATGAATTACCTTTCAATGAATCAACGCATTGCGGCCGTGAAACATTACTACAAATGTAATGAACAACCAACGATGGCGGCACGCCGTTTTGGCACAGGAATTCGATATTAACCCATCCCAGGGAAGAAACATACGATTGATTGTCGAGAAATTTGAAGCAACAGGGTCGGTAGCCACTGCAAAGAAGTCCGGTCGTCCGAAAACGGCAACGAATGTAGCTAAGGCTGAAGAAGCCATCAGGAGACTGGAACAAAGTCCGCAAAAGTCAACTCGCCGTTTATCTGCAGAGTTGGAAGTAAGCCAATCAAGTGTTATCCGTATCCTTCACCAGAAAAAATGGAAACCTTACATTCCACGCTTACTGCATGTTCTTCATGATGGAGATGACGACCGCCGTCTTCAATTTTGCGAAGAGTTCTTAGCTAAACTTGACGAAGAGGACACAATGCTAGACAACATCTGGTGGTCAGATGAGGCATGTTTTAAGCTTAACGGCACAATTAACAGACACAATTGTGTCTACTGGGCTGCGGAGAACCCAAGAGTGACAGTTGAGAAGGAGGTAAATTTACCTGGCGTGACAGTTTGGGCAGCCATATCTCCATTAGGGATAATTGGACCCTTTTTCTTTGAGGGATCTGTCACTGCAGAAATTTACCTGGATATGCTGCAAACCTTCTTTTGGCCCAGGGTACAAGATCAGGACTGTTATTTCCAGCAAGATGGAGCTCCACCTCATTATGGACGCCATGTTCGTCAGTGGCTTGATGAAAACTTTCCCGGAAAGTGGATCGGCCGCCGCGGTCCGATCGAGTGGCCGCACGCTCCCCAGACCTTACACCTCCAGATTTCTTTCTTTGGGGCTCATGAAAGACCTTGTTTATCGTGAAAAGCCTCGTACCATTCAGGAATTGAAGGCTCAAATCACTGCAAAGTTTGAGGAAATTGATATCGAACTCTGCAGGCGTGTGTGCCACTCTGTGCCTGCTCGGCTGCAATTGTGCATCGATCACGAGGGAGGGCACTTTGAAAATTGCAAGTAAAACAGCTTGGTACAGTTCCGTAATAATTTTCCCCCGAATAAATGGTTAGATAAACATGTCATTCATTTATTTCTACCTTCTTGTACACTGTAATACAAATGGCAAACAAACAATCAACTGACAGAAATCGGGCGCTACTTTTGACTCACCCTATATAGATATATAGGGTGGGGCACGGGAACCAAGTGTTTTTGGAATAATCAGGAAAATGATATTTATTTTTGTAAAGAAAATATATTGGTAGAACAACATTCGTAAGAACATAGCATTTCATGTCATAATAATCATGTACCGAAAATTATATCTGGCATATGATGTCCTTGGCCGTCGACGCATTGTTGAAGGCGTTTACGAAAATTGGCCTCCACTCTTCTCAGCAGGTCTCTGTTGATTTGGATGATTTGTTGACGGATCGCTTCCTTCAATGCATCTAATGTACGGGGCTTGTCCTCGTAGACACGTGACTTGAGGTACCCCCATAGAAAGAAGTCACATGTGGACAAGTCAGGGGACCGAGGGGGCCATGCAATGTCACCAAATCTCGAAATGAGATGGTTGGGAAACAGGGGGCGAAGAACAGCCATTGACGCTCTGGCGGTGTGTGGCGTGGCCCCATCTTGCTGAAACCACAAATGTCGACGAGCAATACGCCTTCTTCGTAACTCAGGGATGAAAAAGGTGTTCACCATCTCAATGTAACGCCAGATGTTATGGTAACGGTAACCCCATTTTGTTCGAAGAAATAGGGACCGATGACGCCAAACTTTCCCACCGCGCACCAAACTGTAACCTTAGGGCTATGCAGCGGTTTTTCATGGAGTTGTCGCGGATTTTCAGCAGCCCAATACCGACAGTTTTGATTGTTGACGGCCCCATTAAGGTGGAAATGGGCTTCATCACTCATTACCACCATCATGTTTTCATTCTGCTCATAAAGTGCAAGCATTTCCTGTGCAAAATTCAGTAGTTGGGGGCAATCGTTTACATTCAATTCCTGCACCATCGCTAACTTGTATGGGTGAAAATGTAATTCTTCATGCAAAATCCGTCTAACAGTACGATTGCTGATTCCGAGTGCAGCTGAATGTCTCCGAGCAGAGCGGCCTGGGCTTTGCAAAATCGCTTGTCTGACCCTTTCAACGTTCTCTGGAGTACGCACAGTGCGTTGCGGCCCCTTCGGTTTTGTTTTCATTATTGAGCCTCCTGTTCGAAGATTGTTAACCCAACGTAAGATTGTGTCACGAGCGGGAACAGAGTCATTTCGATGAATGTTGAATCTGCGGCGAAACGCACGCTGAACTGCTGTCACTGACTCGCCACTCCTAACAAAATGATCATACGCGAACATGCGGTGTTCTAACGTCCACTGCTCCATGATGGCACCTGAAAGATAAAGGTGAGTGTTAGTTAAAGTTAAATGCTATGAACCCAGGAATGGAATGCTACCTACCGCACGCCCCTCCCATTCCTAATGGCCGATTACTAGCTATTCAAAAAACACTTGATTCCCGTGCCCCACCCCAATAGTTAGGAGGGATTGGCAACAAATTAACAAGTACTGATAAAAGGCAAAAAGTAATTAAACAAGATGTTGTCCATTTCATACGTTCGCGGAACTGTTAAAGAATTTTAGAACTATTCCTAATTAATATTAGGATTATATCTCTATAAATGGCATAAAACGATGTATTAGATTATTATTTGTCGTTCTACACACGTATTTATGTTCCTTTACTCTGACTTTTAAAGTGTTCCCAGTTCGACCTCATGAACTGCGTCGTATTGTTTACATCCAATCGAGTAGACACAGCCAGCCAGCTGCATTATCTGGAATAGCTTTACATTTCTCCTTAAGGGTGTGCATCACTATATATATATATATATATATATATATATATATATATATATATATATAGGGTGTCCCAAAAAAAACTATATACTCTTTATAGCATCATATATACCGTATGAGTATATAGTTTTTTTTGGGACACCCTGTATATGTATATATAATAAAAGGACGCGCGCGCGTGTGTGTGTGTGTGTGTATGTGTGTGTTCCAGCCATAACTCCAAAATGGATGTAGTTACAAACATGAAACTTCACACACACACATATTGATTAGGTCCCGAGGTTGTGCACCTGAATGTTAATAAATTAAATAATTAAAATTACTGGGCCCGAAGGCTCCAGCACCGCGATAAAACTACAGAAAAGAACGCAGCCGTGAAAATCTTGAACTTCACATTGTGTCAAGATTTGTGAATCTTAAGATTTTCATGACTATAGTTTTACTGATCAGATAATTGGACCCCAATTACTGTCGGTTCAATTATTTGGTGAATAAAACTATAGAAAAGAACGCAGTCATGAAAATCTTGCGCTTCACATTACCGCCCGTAATAATCTATACTACCGTGTGACCACAAAAATTGTCCCTGTTTTTAATCGCTTATTACTCAGTCATTATTGCAGCTTCACAAATGAAATAAAAAGCATTCGAAAGAGTGCATTTTAAAGTTTTATTTCATTTTTTCGATATCCTGGATACGAAATCAGTACTTATAAAAAAAATGACAGTTTTATCCACCACAATCATGGGTTATTTGTCGGACATGCAACGTGTTTTCATCGCAGAAGAGATCAAACGTGGCTCGGTAGTTGCCACCCAACGGTCTTTCAGACGACAATACGGTCAGCAAAGGACCATAGATCCTAAAACGATTCGCAGGATTTTCGCAAAATGGAAACATCACGGCTCAATCAAGAACATGCATAAAGGCAACTCTGGGCGCAGCAAAGGTGTGCGAGCCGCTGAAAACATTGATTCAGTGGCAAATCAGCTTGAAACGGACAACAAGAAATCTGTGAGACGACTATCAGCTGTGACAGGAATCAAACGGGAGAGCATTCGGAAAATAATCACGTTGGATTTGAGAATGAAGTCATTCAAAATTATGTGTTTGCAACAGCTTAGCGAACAAGACTACCAGCGTCGTTTGATGTTTTGTGAACGCATTGAAACAATAATTGAACAAAACCAGATAAGATTAAGTGACATAATATTCAGTGATGAATGCCACATCTATCTCAATGGGTTCATCAACAGACAGAATTACCGGTGTTGGTCACAAAACAAGCCAAATATACACTTGGAGAAACCTCTGCATTCACCAAAAGTTACTGTCTGGTGTGGTTTGAGTAGCAGCAAGGTTTATGGTCCTTACTTTTTTGAGGACCCAGAGACAAGGAGACCGCTTTCAGTAACTTCAGAAAGATATGTAGAAATGCTGAACACTGTTTTTGAACAAGAAAACTGCAGTAACAAGTGGTTTCAGCAAGACGGAGCAACAGCCCACGCAACTAGGCAATCACTGGAATGTTTAACGAGATTTTTTTGAACAAAGATTCATTTCTCATCGCTCGCAATTTCCCTGGCCCGCAAGATCTCCCGATCTATCACCTATGGACTTTTTTCTCTGGGGATTTGTCAAGGACAAAGTATTCAGGCAAGAGCCATCCTCTATCGAAGAATTAAAGCAAGCGGTGGTAGAGAGTGTACAGTCCATTGAATGCAGCGTTTTGGAAAATGTAATAAATAACTTCCTTTCCCGTTGTGTGAAATGTAAGAATGTCCAGGGACGTCACTTTGAACACATGTAGAATAAATTAAAACTTTAAAATGTTCTCTTTCGAATGCTTTTTATTTCATTTGTGAAGCTGCAATAATGACCGAGTAATAAGCGATTAAAAACAGGGACAATTTTTGTGGTCACACGGTATAATAAGAGAGCTGTCCGTCCGTCCGTCCGTCCGTCACACTTTCAGAAATTGTGAGAAAAAATTGTGAGAAAAAAATTCAGAAATTGTATTACGGGCGGCAATGTGAAGCTCAAGATTTTCATGACTGTGTTCTTTTCTGTAGTTTAGCCTGTCTGTTTGTGAAATTTATCCCGGGCAGTAATGGGGGAAGGGTGGGGGTAATGGGGGAAGGGTGGGGGTGAGGAAGGTTTTAGCCCCCATTGCATGAATGGGGGTGAGGAGGTTTTGGGAGATACCAGATTCAGAAATGTTGACACAATGTGAGGCTCAAAATTTTCACGGCTGCGTTCTTTTCTGTAGTTTAGCCTGTCTAATCGTCAGCGAAGCGACGGGAACTGTACTAGTAATCTATAATAATAAAAGGACGCAGTTACAAACATGAAACTTTACACATACTGAGTAGGTCCCGGGGTTGTGCACCTGGCTGTTAATAAATTAAATAATTTAAAAAAATTAAATGGCGTCAAGATCATTACGTCATTTATATATATATATATATATATATATATATATATATATATATATATATATATATATATATATAATGACGTAATGATGTTGACGCCATTTAATTTTTTTAAATTATATATATATATATATATCGAAACCCACGGTAAAATTATTGAATACCCGGTTAGGTTCATTGAATGCCCAGTTAAGTCAACTGTACGCCCTTGACAATTGGTTAGGTTAAGTCGTGATATTTTCGTTAAAACGCGGGATATTTTTTCTACCCGCACGAAGGGCGGGTTCTCTGCTAGTGTATGTATATAAATAGATATGCTACAACTCAGAATGATCCCCTGAGAAACTTTTGTTACACACAGACCGTGCGTGGAACAAGAACTCTTTTGGTACAATTAAATCCACTATAGTCCAAATAAGTAATGGTAAATGACAAATACTATAGTTTTTCTTTTTCATGATGGAAGCCCAACGTGGGCAACGGGTTACTAGCAGAGGCCCCCAAAATAGAGCTTCCCTCACCAGCTATTTACTGAGCAGATAGCTAGCTGGTGAGGGAAAATATATTTTGGGGGCCTCTCCACTTCGAAATATATAAAGTAATTACGTGACTCAGAGAAGTTCCTAAAAACATGAGAAGTACTCTCCCGTAATGAGACTTAACAGAAACACAATTTCGTTATTAAAAGCAAAAAACAAAACTTATTTTCACCTTTGGGGGACCTCCGATATCAAAAAAATGGAATCCAGAGATTGCGTTCCAATTTTGAAAATTAAGAGTATCGTGGAAAAAAGACACTTAATATTTCGAGAGATTTATTTCTCAGATTAATGAAAAAAAATTTGTAAAATATTTATAAAAAGTAAAAAAAAAAAAAACCGGTTTCCAGTAAATTTATAGTTTATTATGACAGATTTCAATGATTGGTAGAATACAAGAAAAAGTGATGCAATAATAACAAACAATTTTGTGGGTAGAAAATTCTACCACTGGGTACTAATGGGTTAATTTCGAAATACAGTATAACGGTACATTTAGCATAATTATGAGATTTTTAATAGTGTGAAAAGTCCAGCATAATATTGAATACAGCGCTTCATACTGCTAATATTACTACTATCAACAAAAATAACAATAATATTAATAAAATAATAATAATAATTATAATTATAATTTCGTGGTGTTCAATCTCCTTCGTAGCGGCTTTTTAAAAAGGTCATGTAACAGAGGAAGCCTATAGAGCTTTTTACGTGGTATCCCAACTATCTACGAGTCAGTACATCATCCGAACTCAAAGGACGGACCTTTTCCGTTCTATGGGCACCATTGAAATGAGGGAAATTAATATTTTTTAAACTTATTTTAACTTCTCATTAGTAATATAATCAGTACATTTTGAATAGGAGAAATTTAGTTTATATGCCCGGTTAGGTTAATTGAATGGCCGGTTAGGTCAACTGAATGCCCGGTGAGGTCAACATTATATATACAGTATATATATATATACTGTATATATACAGTATATATATATATATATATATATATATATATATATATATATATTTATATAGAAACCTAGGGTAAAATTATTGAATGCCCAGTTAGGTCAACTGTACGCTCTTGACGATTGGTTAGGTTAAGTCGTGATATTTTCGTTAGCTTTAACACAAATATTGCGACTTAACCTAACCAATCGTCAAGGGCGTACAATTAACCTAACCTGGCATTCAATTACTCTAATCAGGCATTCAGCTGACCTAACCGGGCATTCAGTTGACCTAACTGGGCATATGAATTAAATTTCTCCTATTCAAAATGTACTGATTATTAATAAAAAGTTAAAATAAGTTTAAAAAAATATTAATTTCTCTCATTTCAACGGTACCCATAGAACGGAAAAGGTCCCAAAGGACGGTCCCCCATCCAATTACTGAACACACCCAACGTCGCTTAACCTCGCTGATCAAACGGGAAACGGTATTGCGACGCGACCACGACGTAGCTCAAAGTGTCGTAAGAATGTACTGTACTGTACTGTACATACGAGAATCGGAATTAGTTCATTTTTAAAGTATCGTAATCTGGGGCGATTTTGGCTCAAGGGGTCACATTGGCACTTCTTTAAAAAAACCTGCTTTTATGCATTTTGTGCAAAAAGAAACTTTTTCATGGAAAAAAGCACTCTTATCATTTTTTATCTATAGAAGTTTCCTTATCTTTTTGTCTAAACACTTTTTTTCTCTATATTCCTTACTTTATGAGTATGTTGTGACAATTGTCAGCAGAAAAACACTAGTTTTTCTGTTCACAATTGTCACGACATAACTTATAAGTTAAGGAAGATAGAGGAAAAAAGTGTTTAGACAAAAAGATAAGGAAAATTCCATAGATAAAAAATGATAAGTGTGCTTTTTTCCATGAAAACGTTTCTTTTTGCACAAAATGCATAAAACCAGTTTTTTTTTAAAGAAGTGCCAATGTGACCCCTTAGCCAAAATCACCCCATATTACGGTACTTTTAAGTACTGTGTACAACCTAACAGGTCGTTGAACTCTACACTAATCGACTCGCAAATTTTTAACTAAAACCCACAACGTAAACCTACTTGATCGATATAACCCAATACACAGTTAACTATGTCAACCAAATGGTCGATTCAGTTATGTATTAATTGCGTTTATCACGTTTCAACCATTGATTCAACCATTTCGATTGGTTGTCAAATGGTCGCTCCATCCCAGTAATTTTTCGCGCGTACATCGATATAAGGCAGGGAAAAACGTAGTAACGAGTTGAGTAACACTCGGTAAGGTTTACTTACCTAAGGAGTTTCTTTACCTCCCCCTCGCCGCCTCGCTTGTCTTCGCTTACTTCTCCCTCGAGAGAGGTGGAGAAAAAATTGACAAACGAATACACAATTCCGTTTTTATCGTTTTATATTTCTCTATCACACGGTCGAAGGAAGAGGGAGGTTTTGGGTCTAAATGTTCCCAAAATTCACAATAGAATCTGTCACCGATATATTCACCCACGCCCCCCTCCAAAACAAAATTAAATCAAGTGAAAATATGAAGAAATTTCTTTTATTTTCGTGTGTGTGTGTGTGTGTGTGTGTGTGTGTGTGTGTGTGTGTTTTCACTTATATAAACTATTTGAAAAAACGCCCCCCCGAGTTTCATTTATAAAATATATATATATATTATATATTTTTTTTGTCTTCATTTCTGAAAGACTTACACACAAATATTTTCCAGCGGCGACCGACCACTTAATGAAACAGTGATTCTTGTTTCCGTAGAATTCACCTCCCCCCCCCCCCCAACTCTATATACGAGGAATGGAAGGTATATATATACTGTACACGATTAGATATATATATTATATATATATATATAATATATATAATATATATATATATAAAAATGTCATATTCGGGCGTGGCCTTCCATTCAGCCTCTCATCGACTCTCAGCTTAAATAGGGTTCGGTGTACAGAGAAAGAATCTTCACTGACGGACGGCGGCTACAATTCAGTGCGAAATTGTGGAGCTCAAAATATATTTTTAATAATAATAATAATAATAATAAAGTCAATTCCTTCGTATTTTACACAAGAATTTCACGTCACAAATACGTATTTTTAAAGGAATACCTCGTGAACAGTGTTTTAACACCGCTTCCCGTCAATCAGCGAAGTTAAGCAACAGTGGATCTGGAGAATAGTTGGACGGGTGACCGTCCGTTCCGCGTTGAGATGATGTAGCGACTCGTGGTTCGGATCTCGCGTAAAACCGTAGTTCCTCTCCGTTAAACGACCTTTGCTACTGCGAAGGTTTTTAACCACCCCACCCCACCCCACCCCACCCCATCCCATCCCAAAATAATGTAATTTTAATGTAAATTCTGTTCTTGAGTGCCGAGTGTCAACTGGCACCGACTATTCACGAAGGTTGAAACAGCAACTCCTTTTCGGAAACTGACGCTTAATCATTTAGACCTTTTTAACATGCGGGAAAAAGACGCGTGACTCACGTTTGTCTACTCGATAGATAAATATTAAAAGCATTTAAAATGCAATTAGGAATGTTACATTTCTATCTACCTTACATCCTCGCGACTACACACGGCTACGTCGTGGCCACGTCGCAACGCTGCTTCCCGTTAAATCAGCGATGTTAAACGACATTGGGTCTGAAGAGTGGTTGCACGGTTTCTGTTCCGCATTATGATGATGTAGCGACCCGTGGTTCGGACTCTACGTAAAGCTGTAGGTCCTCTCCATCTCATAACCTTCTAGGTTGTTAAGGAGGAAATTAAATATCCCCAAACATTATTGCGAGTGCCCTCCCTCCATTTCCCCGGGGGCCAGCGGCACTCCTTCCATAAGGGGAAATGATCGGCAAAGGATACTCCCCAATGATATATTAATGGAAGATGAGACTTCTTAAGTTACCCTTCGGGATTACTTTCGGTCCATTTGGTAAAAAAAAAAAAAAAAAAAAAAAAAAAAAAAAAAATCCATGTTTAAGCGTTCAGCGAATCGGGCCATTAGGTTGGGATCCCTCTCCATAAGGGGCATTATCTCGAAAGTGCGTAATAATGTAATGTCAATTTCTCTGAAAGGCTATTCTGTTACTTTGGGTGGGATAGGATGAGGCCACACCCTCCTGAAGGCAGCAGCGTTCGTTCTTATTAATTTTACACAACTGGGGTTTCATTTCATCGCGTAAGGAAATTACCCCTAAGGGGTGTACACTTTGACCTGGATCCGGCTACTCCAACCTCCAGGTAGGCAGTTTGGGAGTTAAAAGAACTCGTAAAAAAAAAGTGTCAGGCTTGAACCAGCGTTGCACGTCCCGCAAAACAACTTGTACAATCACGTTTCGCGAGGTCACACGTGCAGCTCGGTCGGAGGACGTGCCCTTCAATTTTCCTCTACCCAGCAGAATTACTTCAGGGTACGCATGAAACGTTGGGTAACGTGACTGCTCCACATCGAATATGCTCTAAATTCTACCTCGAAATATCAGTGCGTTTGAAAGCGGAGTGTGTGTGTGTGTGTGTGTGTGTGTGTGTGTGTGTGTGTGTGTGTGTGTGTCTAAATCCAGTACGTGCTAAATTAATGGATTTCCAAATGAGAAAGATGATCTTTTCGGCAGACGGGACTCAGTAATGATGTTTTGGTCATGTAATTGAGGGGACCTACGTAGGCTTTACGGGTTTACGTGGAACCCGAGCAATTTAAGGGTCACTACATCATCTGAAAGCAGAAAGGACGGCCACTCATCCAACTATTGAACAAACCTAAAGTCGCTTAACTTAGATGATCTCACGGGAAGCGATGTTGCGAGGTGGCCACCACGTAGACGAGACTCGTAAACCTTCACCTTATTGAAGCTAAATCATCGACAGGCACTCAACATTTTTTTTTTCCTTTTCTAACGAAAATATGGATGCGGTATCGTAAAAGGGAGCTATGATAATTAAAACCAAAGAACACGACTCCCCCCCCCTTCAACGCTCATATAACGAGCCTTAACACCTTACAACCTTCCGTAGCATACCAAAATTGTTAATAAAAAAACCAAAAGCTTTTCTCAAAAGTTTTCTAAAACGGCGCCTTTTGAGAAATGACAACTCATTCTAGCCTTGTTGAAGACGCCAATTTGCAGAAACTGGCGGCAAACCATTAGTTTGAAGCGAAATTCTAGAACAGTTTTCGACTCTGTAGCGCAATTGATGTTTATGCCGATTCCTTCCTCCGGTTACCGGCCAATACCACTGAAATATGGCGCCCTCGGTGTCCTATATTGCCAAGGACTTTTAGAGCGCAATTGACGGTTTACTCCTCTCCTCTCATGCACGCACGCACACGTTCGACTAACCTTTCAATGTGCGAATTTGCCAGTCCGCCATACGTTAAAGGAAACGCGAGCATATGCAAATATTTGTACGACAACTGGAATTATTATAGGATTTGACGGTTAATTCTCTCTTAAAGTATTTTTTATACCATATATACAGGGTGTCCCATAAGTCCGGTCTCGCAGAAAAATTTATTTTAAATTAAACTTACAAAAGTAATAAATTAGAACTAAACAAATGTTCAAATTGATGTCTCGTTTTGGGACCATTTTTTGGTTGCGGGTAGACTAACACACAATGGCTAACACTCGTGACGAGAAGGACTCCGCCTTTTATGGCTAATATGGAAGCGAGTTACACTCGTAAGGAAAAGACCTCCGCCTTTTCCTCACGACTTTAACTCACTTTCATATTAGCCATCGCGCATTAGTCTACCCGCAACCAAAAAAAGGTCCCAAACGAGACATTTGTTTTAGTTCTAATATATTACTTTGGTAAGTTTAATTTAAAATAAATTTTTCCGTGAGACGGACTTATGGGACACCCTGTATATATAACTTTAGTTTCACTTCCGCTCGAATTGTTCATTCTGAACGAAAGTCAAGCTTGTTGCCCCCACTTACTATAGACTTACAGCTTAACGTGGAATTCGGACCACGACCCACCGAGAAAGTTAGAAATTAACGAGACCTCGCAGGATTCGATTTCACGACCTCCCGATCAGCAGCCCAAAGTCTTAACCACTTGGCTACCCAGGCGGAGGGGGAGGGTAGGGGGGGTATATTATATATACATATACAGAGGGTTGACAAAAATAGACACCATGATGCTCGTCCTCAAGAACAAATGGCGGAGATCATTAATGGAATACCGGAACGTGTCACCTTTACATAATGGAAAGAAGGAAGGAACGTCATTCCAAATATATTTATTCGATAAACCTCTTATTATTTATTCACTTTTATCAAGTAAAAACTACGGAAAAAACAAAGTGTCTATTTATTTTTGTCACGAGGTCATAAAACATTTCATTATAGGCCTATAGGTTTACCGCGAAGGGCCATAGAATCCGGTACGATACTACGTTTTCCAAATGCGTAACGAATGGCGCCAAATGAGAAAACCACAATAGGCCTTTCTCAGAGGCTCAGATGCCTTTAGAGACCTCTAGAATGTCATCGGAAACCTCTATGCAAATAGCTCTTCCTCGATTACGTCACACCATCGTCGAAGAAGTTCCTTCTGGTAAAAAGGAGAAGTTTAAAAAAGAGGAACAGTTTCTCGAAAAATGAACGCTTCAATTCATCGTATTTGGAAATAGACTTCATTCTCGTAAAACATTCCCACGATATCGTAAAGCAGATTCATGAAAGAACCACAAACGACCATCGGGGGGGGGGAACCACTTGGAGAACCATCGAAAAGGGACCACGAGTAAACCAAACCGTTATGAAAATCCTTAATGATCAGGGTTCATACGAGTAAATATTTTTCGTTTTAAGTTCCTCTTCTCCACAATCGTTCTCCTCCAGTCTCGCTCCAATCTCGTAAAAGGTCACAGGCACTCACTCGGGCTTTCGTTTCGCGACACGAGCGAGACATCCCGAGAATAGTCCCGTTTCAAAAAAATTAATTTTGTCCGTCTATCGCATTCTTGACTATAGGCCTAATTTTGGCGTCATATTCACATCGAATTTTTATTTAAACAAACGATTAAACCATATTATATAAATAATAATGAATTAATGTTTAGTAAATAATAAAATATTTTAATATTCGTACCTTGAGAAAATAATTATTAACATTCAAACACGCTACTTAAAATCTCATTTCGCGAGTTTTAATAATGTATGACCACTGACCCGAAATGCGAGTTTTAGTGTATGACCACTGACCCGAAATGCGAGTTTTAGTGTATGACCACTGACCCGAAATGCGAGTTTTAGTGTATGACCACTGACCCGAAATGCGAGTTTTAGTGTATGACCACTGACCCGAAATGCGAGTTTTAGTGTATGACCACTGACCCGAAATGCGAGTTTTAGTGTATGACCACTGACCCGGAATAACCGTTACAAAAAGTAAGAAAGCGAAAAATTCGCTACGTATAAAAAAGAAAAACTTTCTTAACAGCGATTAACTTCAAAAGATATTCACCGTGTGACTGAAGATGACGCCGGTATACAAACTAACTCGAAGTGTCTGAGATCTTTGGCGATCAATCAGTATCGATAAAGCCCCTTTACTCGAAGAGATTTCCTCACCTCGACATCGGATTTACCTTGAAAGCGTCCGCTTAACATAAGTAATTCTCGGATCACCTTTACGTATCACTCGAAATGGCAGAGTTGCTTTATCAACATCATAAAACTGTTAAAGTCGACGCCGACACACAATCAGCAACAATATGGAGCGTTAAAAAACGCTAATATACTGTACGCTCACCTAATTGACAATCTAAAATCAAGCGATACGATAGATAAATAAATAGATAAAAATGACGTATTAGCGTTTTGTTAAGTGAATATTGTCAGTTACGAGAAGTTGCATTAAAAGGATTAAAAACCATAATAAAAAAGGGGAATCTTTTAAACTATTTCTCCCAGCTTCAGAGAGGGGGGACATAGTTTAAAAGGTCAATATTAGGGGGGGGGAGATAATTTAACAATTTTTACTTATCTTATTTACATAATAGAATTTTTAAGATATGTATATAAGATACATATCTTGAAAATTCTATTATATTCTATCATATTTCCGGTTTATAGAGAACCATTATTAACATAGGATAAAATTTGAATGCCCGGTTAGGTCAACTGTACGCCCTCGACGATTGGCTAGGTTTAGTAGTGATATTTTCGTTAAAACTAACGAAAATATCACGACTAAACCTAACCAATCGTCAAGGGCGTACAGTTGACCTAACCGGGCATTCAAATTTTATCCTATGTTAATAATGGTTTTCTAATTATTATATGTTTGCAATAAATAATAAATTTGTTGTTATTGTTTTTTTTCTCTTATTTTGGTTAATTTGCAGAGTTTAAACTTTGGGGGAGATATAGTTGAAAAGATCAACATTGGGGTGGTGATTGTTGAAAAGAATATGTTGGGAGGGGGGGGGGGGGGGGAATAGTTTAAAAGATCCAAAAACGGTTTTATTATGGTTTTTAATCCTTTTAATTCAACTTCTCGTAACTAACAATATTCACTTAACAAAACACTAATACGTCATTTTAACCATCTATCGTATCACTTGATTTCAGACTGTCAATTAATTATTGATCAACATGATTAAACCACTACCAAGTACAGTCACGCAATAACGTAGCAAAGACTGGCACCGGTCGCAAGTAGTAAGGGGGCCGGTAAATAGAGTGTCTCTTTTTTTTTGTTTTGTTTAATTTCCTGAAATGTAGGAATGACGAAAAAATAAATTTGTTTTAGCCACAATATCGAATACAAAATCTCTAAAAAAAATGTTGTCCGCAATAATTTAGAAAAGGGACTTTTTTTTTTTTTAAATGGACCAAGTTTTTCTAAACGACCGAGGAGGTCCTTGCCTCTGTCAACAACTTGCTATTTGAAACAAAGTTACGGAGTTGTTATATCGTAGTAACGTCTAACGTGTATATGTACATTATTGTATTTTTTCCTTTTGTGTGTGTGAGATGAGAGGGCGGAGGGCCGCCGAGGTGTGAGGGGAAGAGCGCACTTTATGAGCTTAACACCGGGCAGCGCAAAAACGTTCGCTTACGGCACCGCAGTCATGGCCTTATTCCCACATATACTCTCTTGCCTGTCACGCGGAATTTTTCCCCATGACTTTACATAACGAAGCAACGACGACGATATGGGACTAAAACGTTCCGGAACTCGGAAATAATGCGGGGATTGTCGTAAATAAGGAAGGAAATACCGAGAGTGAAGCTGTCACAGACGAGAGCAAAAATGTCAAAATGCTTTTATAAGGCGACCAAGCACTCGACGAAAAAGCGGGATTGAGAAATGCAAAAGGACGGATAACCTTTGTGGCATACAAGGCCACGAAAAGGGAGGGAAAAAGAGAGAAAAAATGTGTTACAGTATTGGACTTACTGCGTACTGAATTACAGTAATTAATTCATACTGTGTGTGAATTTTAAATAAAGATTTGGGGGGAGTGGGGTTAAAAATGCGCAGCATTACCCATTATATTAAGTAATAATAGCGTAAGTGGGTTGGATGGGAGGCCGTCCTCCGCTTCCAGATTATGTAGCAACGATCCGTGGTTCGGATCTCACGTAAAGCTGTAGGTCCCCTCCCTCATATGACCTTAAATGTTGCGAAGGAAGTTAAACAACTCGACTAAAGAAAACAACTAAGCAAGATTACTCGCGACATTTCATCACAAGATTACTCGCGACATTTCATCACAAGATTACTCGCGACATTTCATCACAAGATTACTCGCGACATTTCAGCAATATAACGAATGTTGTTATGAATGTAGATACATTTTTATTTATTCGAAAACAATATTATCAATCCTATTTAAACTCAAAACGAATACAAATTGTACCGTTTTTGGCTTGGTATAAAGCACAATAAAGTACACACGGAATTACATTCTAATATGAAGTACAATTAAGACTGGAAGTGTCGCAATCCGACGATTAAATCAAGTACAAAAATTCTGGAACGAGATGAAGTTACTCAAACGGTATAATAACCAGACATTCGCGGGCTAACAACTCGCGAAACAATGTTTGGGTTGCTTAACACCCCACTCCAGCCCACTAACCTTTAAAAAGGTCCAATGATGGAGGAGATTCGAACCCCTAGTCCCTACCCCATCAAAGAAAACCCGGCAAAGCACTTTCATCGTTTAAATCTCAAATCCTGGCTGAAACTCGAACCCAGGACCTTCACTATAAGGACTCTATCACTATAATCTACCCTGGTTGGTATTCATGAATCAATTAATTCTTTAATTATATTCCGAGGCCTTTAAAAAGGCGACTTTGCATTCCAAAAGATCGCTATTATTTGGCGCAACATTTAAGTGCCTTTCAATGACGTGTTGCGGCGTTTTTCACTTCGGAGATAAGATGATAAATTCTTTAATGGGCTTCGTTTGAAGAGACGTCCCAACGCCAAAATGGAGAAGCCAAAATTTAATTATACGCCCACTAAATTCTTCAAACGTCGGAGATGCACTTCACAAAAAACTTTTATAGATGCACCATCCCAACGTTTTTACCCAGTTTTTTTTTTTTCTGTTTTTTTATCGAATTATTATTTTTTTTATAAACTGGCTTCTCCGCAGACACGTACAGGGTGCCCCATAAGTACAGTTTCGTAGGAAAATTTATTTTAAATTAAATTTACAAAAGTAATACATTAGAAGTAAAACAAATGTTCAAACTGATTTCTCGCTTCGGGACCTTTTTTTGGTTGCAGGTAGACTAACACGCAATGGCTAATACGGAAGCGAGTTACACTGCTGAGGAAAAGGCAGTATTACTTTTGCAAATTTAATTTAAAATAAATTTTTCTAAGAGTTCGGACTTATGGGACACCCTGTATGTATATATATATATATATCCCAAAGAGAATTTATGGATTTTCAGTTATTTTCGACTTTTTTGTGTGTGTGTGAATGGGGTGGGAGACTTTTTTTTATTTTTGCGGTAGAAGTGAGCCCTGCATGAGACAAGTCAGGTTTGAAAGTCAGTTGCAGGGAATGGTTGTCTTTCTTGCAAGGCTTTAGGCTTATAATGTATTGTATTTTACTGTTTACAAACCATTTTCTGAAAATATATGTCTTTTTTTATAATAATAATAAATAATAATAAAGGGGTCCCCATATCCACTTTGAACTGCAAAAACGGGGCACCTAAAATATTATCGAAGCTATCTTCTGGAAGCGTCCGTGAATAAAACCATTTTACGTATGAGGACCTTTTACGATAAATTGTGGAAAGTGTTATTGAAATTCGATAAGAACGAAAACTAACGGGAAATGATTAGAACAAAACGAAAAAAGAAGAGACAGATTCTCTCTAAATATCGTTCACTCAGATCGTGATTCGATGGTTGAGACTTTATTCATTTTTGCGATTACCAATTTAGCTAATTTCATAATTGACGTTTTTTTACTACCTTTAACGAGAATACCAATTTAACGTAAATACTGTAATGTACCATAATATGGGGTGAATTGGCTTAAGGGGTCACACATTGGCACTTCTTGAAAAAACTGGTTTTAGGCATTTGCGCAAAAAGAAACCGTTTCATGGAAAAAAGCACTCTTATCAATTTTAATCTATGGAATTTGCTTATCTTTTTGTCTTAACACTTTTCTCTGTTCTTTAATTTAAGAGTTATGTTGTGACAACTGTGAGCAGAAAAACTGGTTTTTCTGCTGGCAATTGTCACAACATAACTCATAAGTTAAGGAAAATAAAGAAAAAGGTGTTTAGACAAAAAGATAAGGAAAATTCCATAGATTAAAAATGATAAGTGCTTTTTTTCCATGAAACGGTTTCTTTTTGGGTAAAAATGCCTAAAACCAGTTTTTTCAAGCAGTGCCAATGTGACCCTTGAGCCAAAGTACCCCCATTACGGTACGTATTTATGTAAGTGCGTATATATGTATGCATATAAGCGTATGTACATATATACAGTATATACAGTTTCGGAATAAAGTTCGCATAAAAACCTAAAATTTTCTAAAAAAAAAAAAAAATCATAAATAAATACTAATTAGTAATAACTATTTCCTTTATGCAATTTTATTCAGAAAAATAATGAAATATCGAAACAAAATAGAATATTGCCAATTATTAACTTTTTATGCTTTTCAGAAATTTTACTTTTAGGCGAACTTTTTTCCATACTGTACGTGAGTAAACACGAGTGAACGTATTGGCTAAAGTTACAATGATATTTGTATAGGAATAAAGAAAAGGAATTTTTTTTCCATTTTTTTTTTTTTAAGGGAAATATTCACCTGGAAAAGAGAGAGTCTAAATTGTCCAGAGTTTTTCAATTACGAAATTTTAAGTTTTGGTAATGCGATTATTAAGAGTAAACGACGTTCAAGACTATAGTGGTACTTAATCAGGGAGTTACAAGGAAAAGAAGTACCTCAAAAGGCCTTGCGGCCCATACCGAGGAGGTACCAAATACTACCAATGGCAACAGTGCCAGGGAAAATTTTCTACACCCTCAAATAGTGTGCAAGAGAGAGAGAGAGAGAGAGTTGAAAATACCGAGCATTTAAAAAATTTCGCTAAAAAAGAGTAATAAATTTGAAACTTAAAAAAATATTATTCAAACTTAAAAATTGAAATTTAAAAACAACGCAACTATCCTTTATCATTAACGCTAAGAATTATATTCTACATCGTTTTATATATCATAGCTAGTGATGTTAAAAAACGTTTTTTTTTATGTCCATGTTGTTTTTTTTGTTTTTTTTGTCGTTTTATTTGTTTTTTATTGTTTTTTTTTTTTTTTTAATAATTAATATAGATATTGCCAATTTAATTATAAGGTATACTTTTGCAATGATATATATTATAAAAATAAATAAATAAATAATAAAATAGGCCATATGGTACCAGTATAGAATGTCCTTTTCAGCCTATTTACAGAAAAAAACTGGCCTCTTTCTTGCACTGAAAGTCTTGTATCTTAGATCCGTTAAACTTGCGAGAACACTGGCTGGGAGCTGACTGCCCATTGTCCAACCTTTCCAGGACTCTCCCATCCATGCCTCGGATTTTGAATCTCTCACTTAACTATCCTTTAGACCCGCGATGACATATTTTCCCCCCGAGACCATCCATATATATACATACACATACAACCATATACATATATACCAATATATACATAAATACTTATATACACATTTATATCTATTATATACCCCATACACACGCATACATCCAGAATTCCAGATACATATGCACGCATACTCACATATATACCTACACAAACTCATACACCTCTATTTCGCCCTTTCATTACCTCCGAAATCATTTAGCACATACAGTAATATCCATACAGCCAAAAGAAACTGATTAAGTACAGACAGAGCAGCAAAGCTAGTATTTATATCCCAAAATGCAAAATTCCAAGAAAGTGAAGTAAAACATGGTGCTACATTGGCTTCGTCAACATCCAAATCTGTAATAAGTACCAGTACCTGTGATATTGAAACTACAGTATATGCTCTAATCAATCTAGTGATAATGATTCTTCAATGGAAATAGAATCAGATAATGAAAGTTAAACAGCATTAGGTTAACACAAAGGTTAAAGAAAGAGATGAATATATATTTTTTTTTTCTATTTGGAATATATATATATATAATATATATATATATATATATATATATATATATATATATATATATATATATATACACACTGGTATTCTTGCCAATCACAATTATATATATTGTTTTATACCAGTATTATGTATTTTTTATTATGTATATTATACCAGTACCTGTGATATTGAAACTAGCATATATGCTCTACCCAATCTAGTGATGATTCTTCCATGGAAATGAAGGTTAAACAACATTAGGTTAACAAAAAGGTTCAAAAAAAGGTGAATATTTTTTTCTATCTGGAATATATATACTGGTACTCTTGCCAATCACAATTATGTATATTATTTGAAACGAGGAAGAATGTTTTATGTTCTAGTTAAAAAATATATATACATATAAAAAATGAGGGTTTGTTTTTCCTTTCTATTATATACTTTTTGCGTGATTCAGTTTTTCTAAAAGATGACTACCGTATATATACTAGGTATAACTGTATAAGCATGGTAGTATAGTAAATTATAGGTAATACTAATATACTTATTAGATTAAAGGAAGAAAAATATGGAATAAGTTTAAAACAATAAAAAACAAAAAAAACAAAAAAAACAGACTATCTTCGTTTTAAACAAAAAAAACGACAAAAAAAACAAAAAAACAGACTATCTTCGTTTTAAACCAAAAAAAACGACAAAAAAAACAAAAAAAACGACACAATAAAAAACGACTCACATCACTAATCATAGCCGCTCTTATTTTATATCATACATATATTATATTAGATTATATTATATCATATCCTATCCTATTTTATTATTAGACATTATATTAATCTACTCTTATGAATAGGTGAATCTGTATCCTTGAAGTTTTGTGGCAGTCATTAGAGAAACGCTTTTCCCTCGGAATACGAATCCTATACGTGAATACTGCTGTGTATATTGAATTTCCCTGCCTGCTAATAAAACTTTAGAAATATTCCATACCTTTTAACCCTTTGACGACCAGTATACGTTTCCTTGAACTTAAAAGTTTGTTTTATTGTTATTTACAATTAGATATTAGTAACTATAGTCACTTAAATGACCCATTTTTAGGTTAATTTTCCGACAACTAAACGATACCTGTATAAACATGCAGATGTATTTGTAGAAACGTTGCATCATTGTACAATTTATATTATTATTTCCTTGGGACAAATATGTCCCACGGTCCTCAAAGGGTTAAAACACTCTCAATACATATGGAGTATTCCCTAAGTTGTATTCGTAGGCGGTTACACGTTCAGCACCCAACACGAGAGGCATTTTTAATACCTGGAAAGTCGCTGCAGGAAACTATATATTTTAATAAGAAAAGCCACTTTCTAATTCTAAATTCTTTTCTCTTTTCAAAGGTTCGAGCAAAGACCAGCGGTTACGTCGGTCTTGGGATTTCTCCTGACGGTACCATGAAACGAGCGGATATTATAATCGGTTACGTCGATGGCCAAGGAAAGCCCAAACTTACAGTAAGTCTCTCTCTCTCTCTCTCTCTCTCTCTCTCCGAAACTAGCCTATTCGTACAATATAGAATGAAAGGAAACTAATTTAAGGTGGAACAAGATCGAAAGGAATAAATTCGACGCCAGTGAGTTGGTGAATAATGGCAGTGGAAGGTCAACAGTTGATTGGAGAACTAGGCTTTTCTTTTTTTCTTTACAAACCAGACTAGGCAACTCCCTTGGGTTAATAATAATAAAATAAAGTAAAAAAATCAAACGAAAATTTACTTCCAAGAAACCCAAGTACAAGGATGATATGAAGTACAAATAGTACGCAAGTAGTACAAGTGCGATAAAAAGAAAGTGTACAAAAAAAAAGATACTCTCATTCCACTGAAATATCGATCACCATTTTTGTCTACAAACCTCTCTTGTGGCTTTTAGACACCCATTTCGTTCCAAAAGAGTTTTCAACGCTGCCTCATAGAGGGCGCTTATTGCTCACTGCATTGTAAGACGTAAAAAAAAGTTTAAAAAACTTGTCGCACGGCCGTTAAGGAGTGATATATATATATATAATATATTTTTTTTTTTTTTTTTGTAAAGGTTAAAGAAATATGTCCCTAAATTTTAAAAAAGTAAATATACTTTGCAGGGGACTCGACTTAATATTTTTATTTACTGTATAAAAAAAAAAAACGCTTCTCAAAAAAATTTTTTTTTTTAAAATGTCGCATTTTCATCGTACATTTGGCAGAAGAGGTTTGAAGGAATCCTCTTTTTTAATTGCTTTTTTTTTTTTTAGAATTAGTTTCTCTCCTGTCAGTAAATGTTATTCGCTCTTCCGCCGACAAATACGGACTAAAGACTACGGACACGTTCTCATCCATAATTTATCAAGGAGTCCAGTACGTCCGAATTGATTTCCTTTTCGAAAACTGTAGAAGAAGAAGAAGCTTACGAATAAACAACAGGATCAACGCGGTGCTTGGCGAACATTCCCTAAATCTATTTCAGTAGCCCAAATGTTTCAGCAACATGTTTATGACATCTGCACTAGAATCTAATCATAATTTAAATAATTAAAAGTTCAGCATGAAAAAAATAAACATTAAAATAAAAAAAAAAATTAAAAATTTAAAATTCTTTTAATAAAATTTTTTTAAAATAAAATTAAAATAGGATTAAAATTAAAAAATATACTCGTAAATTATACACATTTAGTCTAAAATTTATGAAGAATACTTAAAAATAAATAAAAACGAAGAATAAATGTATGCCTCCATAGGTCGTAAACGACTAGAATTTGGATACATATACAGGGTGTCCCATAAGTCCGGTCTCGTAGGAAAATTTATTTTAAATTAAATTTACAAAAGTAATACATTAAAACTAAAACAAAATGTTCAAATTGATGTCTTGTTTTGGGACATATTCTACCTGCAACAAAAAATAACGCAATGGCTAATATGGAAGCGAGTTACACTCATGAGGAAAAAGCGGAAGCCTTGTAACTCACTTCCATAGTAGCCATTGCGTGTTATTCTACCTGCAACAACAAAAAAAAGGTCCCAAAACAAGATATCAATTATGTATTACTTTTGTAATTTTAATTTAAAATAAATTATATAATATATATATATATATATATATATATATATATATACACACGCATATATATATATATGCGCCTCGGTAGCGTAATGGTTAGCATAGCTGACTACCGAATTCACCGGCCCCGGCGAAAGCAATCGGCCCGCAGCTTACCCAGCTGTTCATCCTTCCAAAAAAACTAGGTTGGTAGATAAATGGATACCCTGGGTGGCCTAGTGGTTAAGACCTTGGGCTGCTGATCAGGAGGTCGTGAGATTGAGTCCAAGCTACGGTTTTGTAGTTTCTGGTGGGTCGTTGTTCGGATTCCACGTTAAGCTGTAGGTCCAAGGTGGAACAACAAGCTTGACCTTCGTCAGAATGAACAATTCAGGCGAAAGAAAAATCAAGGTTAACCAAGGTTACCTTACCCTGTGATGGTTTCGAAAGACGGTTCAGCATTGACTCTCTCTCATATATATACATTATAACTGCAAACACGCAGTATAATTAACGTAAAGAACGACGCTTTGTATAGGAGAATTATCCGCGCAAGATGAGAGCGAAAGAACGAAACAAATGAAAAAATGAGGTAACCACCCGGGAATCGAACCCGGGATCTTCCGATTGCCGGTCAGATATGATAACCATTACACCACGGGCCTCACTCAAACAAATGTCGTAATTCCTCTACATACGCGCAGAAACCAATGCCCCAAAGGGGCACCTCCCGCATACCGTAACATTATATACATTATAACTGCAAACACGCAGTATAATTAACGTAAAGAACGACGCTTTGTATAGGAGAATTATCCGCGCAAGATGAGAGCGAAAGAACGAAACAAATGAAAAAATGAGGTAACCACCCGGGAATCGAACCCGGGATCTTCCGATTGCCGGTCAGATATGATAACCATTACACCACGGGCCTCACTCAAACAAATGTCGTAATTCCTCTACATACGCGCAGAAACCAATGCCCCAAAGGGGCACCTCCCGCATACCGTAACATTATATACATTATAACTGCAAACACGCAGTATAATTAACGTAAAGAACGACGCTTTGTATAGGAGAATTATCCGCGCAAGATGAGAGCCCTTTGGGGCATTGGTTTCTGCGCGTATGTAGAGGAATTACGACATTTGTTTGAGTGAGGCCCGTGGTGTAATGGTTATCATATCTGACCGGCAATCGGAAGATCCCGGGTTCGATTCCCGGGTGGTTACCTCATTTTTTCATTTGTTTCGTTCTTTCGCTCTCATCTTGCGCGGATAATTCTCCTATACAAAGCGTCGTTCTTTACGATATATATATATATATATATAATATATATATATATATAACTATTTTGAAAATGTATTCGTCTAAAGATTGTGGGTCAAATAATCCGCTGTGCCGCGTTATCGGAAAAAGAAAACGAGGCAAACATTTTTATTTTTGAGAGAGTCGAAATGCTCTTACCTCTGCAGCTTGCTTGGTTTTGGACACAGTAATAATTCGACCATGCACTGAATTGTGTAGCTGGATCGAAATAAATAGAAAAGAGGGTTCGAAATATTTTTGAGATATCAATGTTTAGTATAATAATAATAAAAATAATATATTAATAAAAATAATAATAAATGCTTTAAGCATTTTAAACTTATTAAATAACTTTTAAATAATAATATTTAGTTTGAGTATTTATTTTTCTTTGAAACAAAATTATCAAAATGCGATACAATGTTACCGTTATATACAACATTCTTCATTTCCACATGACGTCATATTCGCAACACCAATCTCCCCACCCTTCTCGTTTTAACGAAAGAAAATGGAATAAAATGGGAGATATGCATAAAAAGAAATCTTATATGAAAGTTTGGTTCTTGCAAAGTCATCGCACATATTAAAATGCTAAATATTCGTGCACCGAATTTTTCTGTATAATTAAGGGAATGGAATATTATATATATATATATATATATATATATATATATATATATATATATATACGAAATGTGTGTGTGTGTGTGTGTGTGTGTGTAGAAATCCTGCCCCCAAAGCTAATATCATGTTGTTCATTATGTGGCAGAACTTTTGAGACACCCTAACTATACTATATTTTCTTTTAGGCATCTCTTTTGACACCAATATTATATATTTGGTTAGTCCTCCAATCGGGTATATTGGAGTGCTTCCATTCAATTAATTATAATAATATTAAGGTCTCGCATGGATTCTACTTTTAGAACTGCTGGAAATGTTTTAGTATTGACGATCTGATGATGTCAGCGAAGGATAGAGGAGGATAAATTTCATCATCGGATCTTTATTCTTGGTGAATTCTTCGTGTTTGAATAATAAAAAGTTTTTTGAATTTGACTTCTTTTTTGCTTCTAAGTTTATTGAGAAGATAACGAAGAAGAGGGATTCCTTCTTATTCCTTTCTCTCTTTTTAATCTTTTTTAGGGTCCTTCTCTTATGTCCCTAAATCTTGTCAAACTACATGGGCTTTTATTTAAACAAGGTGGGAGAAAAGTCTAAGGATTTTATACATACAAATAATTTGTTAATAATAAATAAATTCCAGTGATACCAGTGCAGTGTATGCGATACTTTTTTCAAAGCAGCTGTACAAGGCCAGGAATGACTCTAGGCTAGAACAGGAAGGCCCTAGGCCCTAGGCCCTATCCCCAGTCAGCGCCATGTCAGTAAGGATGAAATACAGCAACGAAGAAAAAGTGTATCTTGTCTCGTCGGCTATTTCTTATAATAATTGTGAAGTAAGTTTGCGTTTATTTCAAGAAAAATATAATAAACCACCACCAAATGCAACCACTTTTCGATACTGGAAGCTCAAACTTTTGGAAACAGGGAGCTTGGTAAAAGATCGTCCAAGAAGCGGAAGGCTAATAACGGCGACAGGAGACAACAACAAAGAAAATGTCCTGGCCAGTTTTCAAGTCAATCCAACAACTTCAACGAGAAAAGTCACAGAGGAATTGGGTATTTCCAAATTTTCAGGAGCAAAAATATTGAAATCGAGGGGGTACCACGATTACAAACCCATTTACTCTCAGCTCATATACGACGATGATTCTGATAGACGGCTGCAGTTTGCTGAAACAATGAAACAAAAGTTCAACGATGATCCAGATTTCGTTCGAAAGATCAAATTTTCAGATGAATGCGTCTTCGGTTTAACGAGTAAAGGAAACAAACACAACGTTCACTACTGAGCGAAAAAAGTCCCCAAATACGAGTGGGTAAACCAGTTAAAACGGTTACACTAACAGTTTGGGCGTGCATTGGTTATTCAGGACTCGTTTCCTTTGACATATCGAGAGATATGATGGATGAAAAACGCTATTGCCGGGTATTGAGAGAAAGTTTTGCCACAGTTTACTAATGGCGTTGGCAGGAATTGGCTTTATCAACATGATGGAGCGCCGCCACATTACTCCGCAGTTGCCCGTGAGAGTCTGGATACGAACCTTGAAGAAAAATGGGTTGGGCGGCGAGGTCCCATCGAGTGGCCAGCCAGACCACCTGATTTAACACCATGTGATTTCTGGCTTTGGGCTTATTTGCTTGACAAACTCTACACTCTTGGTTTCATCTATTGAAATGTGAATGCCCTTGGCTGCGGAATAGATGAACAGCTGAAAAGGATCCCACTCGATATGTTCAGAAGAACAATGAAGAGTTTCACAGAGAGAATCCACAAATGTATCAACGCGGATGGAGAACTCTTTGAAGATTAAATTACAATTTAACAAAATATTTGTATGAATAAAATTCTCAGACTTTTTGTTTGATTTGTTTCATCATTGAAACACTTATCTGTATAATGTTGTTAACTAAATAGCTGTATGTATAAAATCCTTAAAGACTTTTCTCCCACCCTGTACATGGGGATAAAGGGGTAAAGTTGTGGGATCTAAACGGATATTCTGTTTTTAAAAACAATCACTTTATATATATATATATATATATAATATTTAGGAGAAATACAATGACAAGGAGAAATGTAAATGCCATGAAAAGTCTTCTTTAATGCGCAACGTTTCGAGCAAATACGCTCATCTTCAGGCTGTATGATAACAATGTGAAATTAAAATCAATAATTGAATGAAGAACCAGACAAAGAAAATTTCTATAACCTATTCATAAAGGCAAACTTTAAAAGACTAAAAAAAAAGAGGGTTAAATTCTAAGTTATACAGATTTACATTTAAAATTAAGAAGCTATTTTTAAATACATATAGTAAATGTGAAATTAATACACTGGAAAAATTAACAATAGTACACTGGAATAATGAAACTAACTAACCTTTCACTGCAATTTCCGAGGCTAGACTGATTTAAGCACAAAACGAGAAAACATAAGATAAGATAAGATAAGATAATAAGATGGTGAGGGCGATTGGGGAAGGGGGGATTATAAGGAATTGGGGAAGGAGGAGGGATTATAAAAGTTTAAAGGGACGGCTGATGAGTCAACATTTAACGTCGGGGTCAAAGTTTTAATATAAAGCGATTCCAGAATTCTAAGTGAGTTGGGACAAGTATTACAACCAAGAATTTTAAAATTTTCTAAAGTGACATCAGTTTTACATTTGATACTGTGTTCCCGAATGCTAGAAACTTCTTTAGTTTTTAAAATTTTACCTGTTCGGCCACTTATTCCCATATGCGAATAAAATCTAGCCCTGAGAGAGCGAACAGTGCTGCCAATGTAATTCCCAAGGAGACACCTAGGGCAGGTAAATAAATATACAACACCGCTACGCAACGAGTCAGGGGTTCGATCCTTCGCTGAGAAAAAGCTACCTAAAGACGTTTTATTAATAAATATGATGCGGAAATCAGTATGATAAAAAAATTTCCTTAACAACTTTGTAAATTTAAGCTTAAATTCCTTATTCAAAGGACCCATTTCAGGTACCAAGAAATATTTTATATCCTTCGGCACTGTAATACAAGGAAGTTGAGGGCTATAAACATTATTTAAGAAGGATCTAATTAGTTTATCTACATATTGAACAGGAAAACTATTATTGGTAAAGTATGATCTTAGATTATTAAATTCATCATTAAGTAAGGTAAAACTAGAGGTCAAATTATATCCTCTGAACAGGAGAGTTTTAATACAAGACATCTTATAGTTGAAATCAGTAAAACTAAAAAAATTCATGCCCAAACCAGTGAAAGTGGGTTTCCTGTAAACTGATGTAGTAATAGAATCACCGTTTTTCGAAATTAAAAGATCTAAAAAGGGAAGGGAGCCATTTTTCTCAGTTTCCATTGTATACGTTATATTGGGGTGCAAAGAATTTAGGAAGTTAAAGAATTGTTGCGCTTGTACCTCATTATCAAAGACAGCTATCGAATCATCAACGAAGCGTCGATAGAAAATTGGCTTGAGATGAGTTGGAGATTGACTAAAAATTACACTTTCTAAATGAGTCATAAAAAAATCAGCTGCTAACGGTCCGACAGGTGATCCCATCCCTACACCATCTCATTTTAAGGAACTTTTAGAATTGGTCTTCAAACAATGCTATTTTACTTTCAACAATAAGTTTTACCAACAAATTGATGGTGTAGGGATGGGATCACCTGTCGGACCGTTAGCAGCTGATTTTTTATGACTCATTTAGAAAGTGTAATTTTTAGTCAATCTCCAACTCATCTCAAGCCAATTTTCTATCGACGCTTCGTTGATGATTCGATAGCTGTCTTTGATAATGCGGTACAAGCGCAACAATTCTTTAACTTCCTAAATTCTTTGCACCCCAATATAACGTATACAATGGAAACTGAGAAAAATGGCTCCTTCCCTTTTTAGATCTTTTAATTTCGAAAAACGGTGATTCTATTACTACATCAGTTTACAGGAAACCCACTTTCACTGGTTTGGGCATGAATTTTTTTAGTTTTACTGATTTCAACTATAAGATGTCTTGTATTAAAACTCTCCTGTTCAGAGGATATAATTTGACCTCTAGTTTTACCTTACTTAATGATGAATTTAATAATCTAAGATCATACTTTACCAATAATAGTTTTCCTGTTCAATATGTAGATAAACTAATTAGATCCTTCTTAAATAATGTTTATAGCCCTCAACTTCCTTGTATTACAGTGCCGAAGGATATAAAATATTTCTTGGTACCTGAAATGGGTCCTTTGAATAAGGAATTTAAGCTTAAATTTACAAAGTTGTTAAGGAAATTTTTTTATCATACTGATTTCCGCATCATATTTATTAATAAAACGTCTTTAGGTAGCTTTTTCTCAGCGAAGGATCGAACCCCTGACTCGTTGCGTAGCGGTGTTGTATATTTATTTACCTGCCCTAGGTGTCTCCTTGGGAATTACATTGGCAGCACTGTTCGCTCTCTCAGGGCTAGATTTTATTCGCATATGGGAATAAGTGGCCGAACAGGTAAAATTTTAAAAACTAAAGAAGTTTCTAGCATTCGGGAACACAGTATCAAATGTAAAACTGATGTCACTTTAGAAAATTTTAAAATTCTTGGTTGTAATACTTGTCCCAACTCACTTAGAATTCTGGAATCGCTTTATATTAAAACTTTGACCCCGACGTTAAATGTTGACTCATCAGCCGTCCCTTTAAACTTTTTATAATCCCTCCTCCTTCCCCAATTCCTTATAATCCCCCTTCCCCAATCGCCCTCACCATCTTATCTTATCTTATCTTATCTTATGTTTTCTCGTTTTGTGCTTAAATCAGTCTAGCCTCGGAAATTGCAGTGAAAGGTTAGTTAGTTTCATTATTCCAGTGTACTATTGTTAATTTTTCCAGTGTATTAATTTCACATTTACTATATGTATTTAAAAATAGCTTCTTAATTTTAAATGTAAATCTGTATAACTTAGAATTTAACCCTCTTTTTTTTTAGTCTTTTAAAGTTTGCCTTTATGAATAGGTTATAGAAATTTTCTTTGTCTGGTTCTTCATTCAATTATTGATTTTAATTTCACATTGTTATCATACAGCCTGAAGATGAGCGTATTTGCTCGAAACGTTGCGCATTAAAGAAGACTTTTCATGGCATTTACATTTCTCCTTGTCATTGGATTTCTCCTAAATATTAAATTGAAGCTCTGTAGAAGCAACCCGCATGATTATATATATATATATATATATATAATATATATATATTTATATATATATATATATATATATATATATATATATATATATATATATATATATTAGAGCCATGCGAAGCTTCGAGATTCGAGATTCGATTTGATTTCGAATCGGGAGAGAGGATTCGATTTGATTCATTAGCTTGGGCTCCGATTCGATATTTTCGAATCTCCATTAAGTCTGGTAAAGAATATCAGTGATGTTTTGAAGAAGACTTTCGTAAATAAACACTTTTCTTTTTACTTAGATTCTAATTCAATCTATATACTGAGACCAATCTCTCGCGCAATAACACTTTTATCATACTTTAATACCATTGTTCCTCCTCATCATCAAATACTTAATACACTTTTTTTAGAAGGATTTACCTTGTCCTTTGTTCTCAACAAGATTTAATTAATGTCATGCTTATTACTCTAAATAAACAGTGTAAATAAAGAAACCATTTTCTCTTTAATTTGAAACTTAATTCAGTATATACAGTCTAGGCCGGGTAGAAATTTTATATTTAAAAGGTACATATTGTGAGGGGTTTGAATGGAACGCAGGAACCCCCTCATAAATTATTTTCGCTGTTTAAAGCCTCCTACCCCTGGCACAATTTTTCACTTTTTGACCTATATTGAAGAATATTCTATTTATACGAGACTTACTCTACATTCAGGTTTTTTGATGACATAAATCTTTATTAACGTATATTTTATTTAATAATGTACAGTATTAGGAAAATTAATTAAGTACAACAATATATTCAGAAGAAAAAATTAGAGGCATAATAAATGTGCTTAAATTCAATTCACTTTTTCATTGTTCCTTATCACATCAAAAGGGAAGAAATTTTCAATATCATTAGGAAATTTTATTTCGTATGTTTCTTACTCATTCCATTGGGCCTTCCATTCAAACTTGGACAGTTTTCGCCTTGATTCTAATGAGTTTAAGGTAAACTTTTGTGGTTGTCATATCCTATTCTTTCCTGACATGCTTTTGTTACTAGGTTCACTGCCCTTTCCACACTTTGACTGTGGCATGGAAAAGAAGCTATATCCAGTGGCTTACATCGAGCCTGTAGTAGCTCATCGTCGCTAAGTTGTTTAGCAGCGGTGGAGAAGTAATGATCTCTCTTTGCCAATCGATCATTTCGGTGTAGTCAGTAGATTGGAAATTGAGGGTTCGAGGCAACTCAAAGTTTCTGGTACCTGAAAATCCTGTTCTTGAAACGATGATTTTCTGAATAGCTTGCTCCCGAATTTCTAGTCTCTTGTAGGGTTGCCAACTCCATGAAGTTTGAAAAAAAGGACAAGAACATCAATTCCAATATACTGTCTACAAGGTTAGGGAAAGAAGTAAAATTTTATTTATAATTTATTACAATTTATACTGCATGCTTTTTTATTGCATATTTTCTTAAAGTAAATATTTTTATTGATATACAAATATTGACCCATTGAGTCATGCATTGACAAAATTTATGGTAACAATATTTATTTTTAAATTTATACTTTTCCGCTACACGGAACGTTAACATTTAAGTGAAGAAATGAATTTATAAAATGTTACTCGACTTAAGACTATAATTATTTCCTTTTAAACAAAAGTTTTGTTATAAAACAACTGTTGTTTGGAACAAGATTGTTATCAGAAAAGGACAAATGGCGTCCTTTCCGAACTCAAGAAAGGACAAGGACAAAAATCTACAAAAAAGGACGGTTGGCAACCCTAGACTCTCTTGTCAGTTACCATTGATACGAGTATATTTTCTGGGTGGGCAAAGTAGGCGTTATTCTTTAATACTGGTTCTGACTGATCTACGTTGTTCATCTAAATTTCGAAGCAAGCACATTAAATGCCAAAAGTTATATGCACCATCAGTTGCATTAGGATGAGTTTTTGGAGCATAGAACTGCATAATAATCTTGACTATATCGTAAAGGTTTTTATCGGGATTTGGCGTTGAGATATACTGTATAATCGAAGGACCCTGTTGGCTAGAGTTAGCCAGCGAGCATGGTGAAGGGTACCTGGGGATCGAGTGGGCAGATCTTGAGAAGTGTCTCCACTCTGCACTGCCAGACACATATTATAGAGCTATCTTTGATCACTGCTTAGCTCCTTCACAACATTTGCTGGAATTTCTTTAATGTTTCCCTTTACGCGAGAATATTTGACTACCTCCAATTTTGTTAAATCTGTTTTCAGTTTATTCCCAATTTAACCCACAAAAGTATTTCCTGTTGTTTTATCATCAATGGCTTTGTAGACGTGCATAAAAGGCAGCTCATTCAAATGCAAGAGGCACACCAACCACTGCACTGGTCTGTTAAGATGAATTTCAACCAGTTTTATGGCTCCACCAATTTTTCCTGTATTTACAGGAGTACCATCACACAGTAAAGCTTTGATAGTATCTGTGCTGTTCGAGTCTGTAATAATAGTTATCAACTCTTTTGCTATGCAGCGAGCAGTTCCAGTATCTGGTGTGACATGGTCTACAGGGTGTCCCGTAAGTCTGGAACCATAGGGCAAAATGATAAAAACGGCAATAAAAACGCCAAAGAGACTTTTGGGGACTGTTTGTGAAATGAGCGAGGATGGTAGCGGCTGTGTCATCGTCGGTGGATGTCCTCGGAGGTCCACTGCGTGGTTTATCTCCTATGGATCCCGTTTCCCTGAACTTTGCTACAAGTTCGCCGACACAGCTGTGTGTTATCGGCGCGCGGTCCGGATGGACTCTGTTAAATTCCTCAGCGACCTCCCTCTGACTCCGATTTCCTACGAGCAGAATTACCTGGATGCGTTCTTCCTTACTCAAAGACATCATGGGCACTTGCATAAACGGAAAAACATGAATTACTTATTTTACCCTATGGTTCTAGACTTATGAGACGAACCTGTACATAGATGCTTCCAGGTTCTTTCACAATAACATAGTGTTCTTCTTTTAGCTTTCCACTTTTAGTTAATGTGCTATCTTTCCTTCCATCAAATCCAAGGCACTCCATCTTCAGATTTTCAGATTTAGACCTAAAAGTATTTGTTTCACCCATGCGATTTCTTTCTCTTTCTAATTTTTTTCTGTCAAGCATGTTGGTGTGGTTAAGGATCCCCATATCTTTTAAAGCTGCATTGACTATTGCAGCTGCAGCTCTACAACTTACACGATAACGATCTGCTGTTAATGCTAGGTTTTTATAGGAGTGCCTGTTCTGAATATTCTCAGTCAATTCTAAATCGGCCTCATAATCTACATCCTGACACTCTGAATCTACATCCATGTCTTCTTCAGTATTTTCTATAAATTCCGATGGTAAAACATTGGTGGCTTCAGTCATTTCTTCTTGTGCTTTTAGTTGGTTTTGTGCTTCTTGGGCTCTTGCTAAAGATCTCTTTGTTGAACTAGCTATGCGATCTATTGGTCCTAACTGATTTTTTCTTTGTTTTTTACCCACAAAAGACTCCCATTCTACCATTGGTATTTTATCCTTACACCTGCGAGATTTCCTATCAATTCCCTTATCATAGCATTCACAAGAAGATATATCAAACATTTCATCATACTGAGCTACTTTTAAGGCAAAACTTTCATTTCTTCGATGTAACGGCGGCACCTTGTTCAATTTTGATGTTTCTTCTATTAGTCGACTGACTTTAAGATAGATACCTTTGGTGTTAATCGTAGGAAAAGAAAATTTCATCCAAATGTCTTCAATATCTTTTACAACAACCCTGTAACAATCATTAGCAGTTGTTGATCCTTTTGATTTAAGCTTCTTCACGACGGCGCACAAAAAGGTAGTGTCTCACATCTGCTTTTGAAGGAGTCATGGCTGCTGGGAATTCCGTAGGATATCCAAAGGCTGCATTTGAGGACTTGCTTCTAGTAGTCATAGTTTATATTAAGAAGTAAAATCAAATTATATGTAATTTATAATAATTCAAATCATAATTAAAGCAAATGCAAATTATTTCTATTTATCTGAAAAATTATTCCTATTTATCTGAAACATAAAAATATCAAGCATTAAACAAACAATTTATCATGTAACAACATTAAACATACGCAAATATGAAGGTAAAAAAGGGAGGAGGGGCATGTGATAGGGGTAGTAGGGTAGCACATGCTTGATTTTTTAATATTTTGTTAAAGTGATAAAAAAAAATCTTCTCACATAGTGTACTTTTTAAGAAAAAAAAAATTTTCCATTTAAATATATGCAAATATGAGGATAAAAACAAAAGGGGTGGGTATGTGTTTGGGGTAGCACATGCTTGATATTCTAATATTTCGTTAAGATGATAAAATGAAACTTCTCACATAGTGTACTTTTTAAGAAATAAAAAAAAATTTCCCATTTTCGATCCGGCCTAAATTATATACCCTATAATCAACATGTGTACAGTTGATTCGAGTCGAGATTCGATTCGTTTGGGATGATTTGATTCGAGATTCGATTCGAAAAAAAAATGTGATTCGCAGGGCCCTAATATATATATATGAAAATTATTTCGCGAAAGTGGAAAGTGAATAATATTTATGATGAAAATAACCACGAAGGAAAAAGGAAACGCAGAATGGTGCTTAAGCGCTTTCGTCTAATGACATCCTCAGGAACACCGAAATAAATAACAAGTTCGAGACTATATAAAAGATATAGGTCACAAAAATAATAAATAAAATTTGTAGGAGGAGCGCTCTTAGGATCGCCAGTTCGGAATACATGGATGCCGAATTAGAAAAAATAAATGGTATTGGAAATGATTTGTTACCCACCCGCTTATTTTGAATCTTGTCTTAACAAGGCAAAACGAACTTTCTATCGTGTGAATAATAACCCTCGCACTTTGTCGAAGAATATTTTAGTACTTCCATTTTTCCCAGGCTTTTTAGGCATTGCTAATGAACTTAAATTTTTTGAATATTAATGTAGTATTTTCATATGACAATATTATGAAAAATATCATAGTAAAAAATAGTCCTACCAATAATTCAGGCATTATCTATAAAATTGGTTGTAAACAATGTGATTCCTTTAACATTGGACAGACGGGAAAGGATTTGCACACGCGTGTAAAACAGCATCGATATTCCGTTAGAACGGGACAGTCGTCCAGTGCCCTTTTCGTCCATTTGTCAGAGTTATCCCACTGTATTGATTGGAATAATGCTTCAATTTTGTTTCACTCAAGTAACATTGTTAATAAAAATATTCTCGAGTCTGCCATTATTCAACTTACAAATAATTTCAACATTAGCCAGGTCTTTTTTCACTTGATCCTGTTGTTCGTTCAGAACGGATTTAGACAAGAGGGACAAAGTGCTAAAACTCTGGTAGCTTTTCCTTATAAATTTGTATGCGCCTCCTACAATTTTTATTTATTATTTGTTTTTCTGACCTATATATAGTCTCCAACTCGTTATTTATTTCAGTGTTCCTGAGGATGTCATTAGACGAAAGCGCTTGAGCACCATTCTGCGTTTCCTTTTTCCTTCGTGGTTATTTTCATCATATATATATATATATATATATATATATACACCATTTAATTTAAGAGTGAAATCGGGAAGTTATTAAAATATTTAAGATGTAATTAATATATGAATACCACTTATCCATGAAGTACAAAGACGTATGAACGTCAGTTAACGTCAAAACAGGTTTTACGAAACACGTCCCAGTCGTCCCATTCTTAACGTAAAGAAAAAAAATCCAAAACGTCAAATAATTAAAAAAATTTAAAAAAAAATTTAAATTTTTTTTTTCCCTTTCACAATTCGAGAATTCGATTCTCATTTGAAAAGAAAAATGTAAAAAAAAAATGAGAAATGAAACGAGATTCGATTTACTTCGATGGAAATATATATATATTTTTGGGGGGGTATTCGACGTGAAGAAAATTAATTAACAGTCTCGTTCCATGGACAACCTCGTGCCAAAGTTTCTGTTGCAGTTAGCGAAGTTAAATGACGATGTAAGTTCGTTCGGTAGTTGGATGGTTGGGTGAGTGACTGTCCTACGCGTTTAGATGATGTACCGACCCTTAGCTAGTTCGAATTCCTTCGTAAAACCGTAGGCACCCCCCTCGTCACAACCCTAATTATTACTATTTAGCTTATTAATTACTAACGCAACCCCAGATTGTGGGGCCGGTCCAGAACGCAAATACGCTTATTCGACACTTTTTTTTTTATGCGGGAAGGAGGGGCCAAGGGCAAGGGTTACATATTTAGTAAAAACTCGTTATTCGACATTTACATTCCATATTAAAGCAAATGAGGAATTTAGCTCAAATCCGCAATCGCAAAAGTTGAAAAAATAGCGGTCTGGAGTGATAACGGACTGGTTTGGTAAACTATCTCTTTAAAAGACCGGTGCCTGGTCCCGGACCAATCCAGTTGCATCATTAATTACTACAATCAATTATATTATTAATAATTATTATAAAAAAAATTTAAAATATATTTATAAAGTAATATTAATTAAAAGATTAATAAATAATTTGTTATTTCGAATTTCGATTAAAATAATTATCACTAAGTTAATTGCAAAAATTAAAAAGTTTAAACTAAAAAAAAAAATAAAAAAAATAAATAAAATATTGTAAAATATTTATTTTTAATTAAATTTTTTTTGTCGAAACTAATTTTAATTTTAAGTGGTGGTGTAGTGGTTAGCGTCGCTGACTACGAATCCATCGGCACCAAGATCGAGATCCGGTGACGGCAGGCAGCGCGCAGCAAAACCCAGCTGTTATCCTTCCACAGAATAAATATATTAGTTGGTAGATAAATGGGTACCCTGTATAGCCTAGTGGTTAAGACGAAGAGCTCCTGGTGGGGTGTGGTTCGGATTCCACGTTAAACTGTAGGTCTAAGGTGGAGTGAAAAGCTTGACATTCGTCAGAATGAACAATTTGGGCGGAAGCAAACCAAAGGTTACGAAATAAAAAGTTTTAAATTAAAAATTCTATTTGTATAATTATTATTATTATTTCAGGAAATCGACAAAAACCGCTGAAACGCATCCTGCAAGGTCTAGTTAATGCCACACCTTCTATTAAATTTATCCCAAATACTCTCTCGTACGAATTTACAGAGAAATATTTAACTCTGAATCAACTCCTTTCTGGGGGCTTAACCCCCCTAGAGATTATGCCTATGTATCTATAAATACTGCCCTAGATAAATTCCTTTCGAAACACCATCCTGGCTACGCCCCTATATATATACAGAAAAGTATAGATATACATTGGAGTGGAGCGTGTATGGGGGAGGGGGTTAAGCCTAAAGTAAACGTGGAAACAACATTGAATATTCAATTCAACCGACATTTCATAGGTTGCACATTCAATTCAACCGACATTTCATAGGTTGCACATTCAATTCAACCGACATTCCATAGGTTGCACATTCAATTCAACCGACATTGCACATTCAATTCAACCGACATTCCATAGGTTGCACATTCAATTCAACCGACATTGCACATTCAATTCAACCGACATTCCATAGTTTCACATTCAATTCAACCGACATTCCATAGTTTCACATTCAATTCAACCGACATTCCATAGTTTCACATTCAATTCAACCGACATTCCATAGTTTCACATTCAATTCAACCGACATTCCATAGTTTCACATTCAATTCAACCGACATTCCATAGTTTCACATTCAATTAAAACTATTTGAAAAGCGAATATTTTATTTATTTCTCTAAATGTTGAGCCCCGAACCGCTAAAACGTTTTGGATCATGTTTAATCCGAAGGTTAAACCGTTTCACCGAGTCACATGATCGACTCAAAGTATTTATTGTTCGCGGAACTGCTTTTCTATGTTAATTTCTCCGTTAACATAATACTTAATTAATTTAATTAATATACCTTTAACGCAGTGGCGACTCGTGGTATGAATGTATGGGGGTGCGATTTCATAAAATTTATAATTTTTAGAATTGTAGTACATAAACAATCGCATGGTACTTCCGTACGGTACTTATATGTCAAAAGAAGCCATAAATTTGTATTAAAACAATATTTTAATAAAATATAAAAATAATTGTTGAATAAATTTGACTATAATAATGTACCACTGTACGACAACACGGACTCACAATAGGCTAGTGCGAATCCAACTGCCGCTCACAAGAGTACTGTACTTGTATTAACATATGCGGCTATGCCAGACGTACAATTCTAGTTAATTACAAATAAGTAATAATTTTAATAAAATACATATAAATGGCTTATATCATTATTACTGAAGTAACTATTAGTAAAAATAAAGTTATTATAAAAAAAATTCGCGATTGTACTTATATTTTCATTACAACAGTAAATATAATTTATATTTACTTGAGCGAAAAATCTATCGCTCCATTCGGCTGCAATATTATTTTGTATTCAAACAGCGGTACGCTCTTTGAAGCTATGCTATAAGTTTAGAATATTATGTACTGTATGAAGGCTTACTCAAAATGCCTCATGAATCATGATATGCCACATGAATTTTTAAAATATATTTCAAGAATATTTATTTTAATATCTTAAAATTAATATATTTTTTATCTGTTAAATTAATATTTATCGTTTCAAGCAAGGGGGAGCGACCGCTCCATCGCTCCTATACGCCAGTCGCCACTGCAAGTTTAACGGCAGAAATTCCTTCACGGCTGAAGCAATTACGAGAGCAACCATGCGCGTAATGAGTGCCCTTATTGATAGTAACCATGCGCAGTGCTCATAATTTATTTGAAAATATGGTATAATGTGGGTCGGCTGTGACACTATGAATCCTTAATCCACGAGATACATACTATAGGTACAATGTCGGCATCAGACCCACCTTTTATATATTTGTGTGTATTACATTGAGTATTTCGTAATCAGGGCCGGTTTTAGGCGGGTGCCGGTGCACTGCACTCGGCCCCGAGTTTGGGCTGGTCCGCTGGCAACAATGAGAGATCGTATGATACAGACAGCGCCATTGTGACCTTGTGGAAACTAAAACCAATTTCCCATTATATATAATTTAATTATACAATAATCCTTATTATAATTTCCGTATGTTAATAATCATTTGAAATTGAACGGCGATTTAAAGAGGTTTTAACATCAATTAAAAAAAAATCCATTCCGAATATTGACGCCGGCCCCGCAGTTATTTTGCAACTGACCCCGCGAAGCCTTACAAAGCCTAGCGCCGCCCCTATTCCTGATATACGAATACAAAAAATTATATACACACATGGAATCTATCTCTATATTTGTGACGGTCGAACTGCGAACTTTGTTATTTAGGGCCGGCCAAACCACTACCCAGATTTGGATGAGACTTGGGGGATAGGGGGTAACTGAGGCCGGGGAAGAACATAGGCTATGTAGTGTCGGCCTCCGAGGTAACTGAGGCCGCTGAAGGCCGTTTTTGCAGTCTGTATTCCGGATTGGTTGAAAGATAGTGACATCATAGATACATCATAAAATGGGCGGAGCTCTAGCAAGTGCTTTTCACGCGATATATATATATATATATATATATATATATATATATACTGATTATACCAAAACTTGAATACTGCTCAGTTTTGACGTCCCCATATAAAGAAGAAGAAGAAACTAATAAACTAGAAGAAACGCAAAGACATTTCACAGCCAAGATTGATGGCTGCAAAGAACTCAACTACTGGGAAAGACTACGTAAACTAAATCTGTACTCCCTGGAAAGAAGAGAGAGGTACACCATAATCTACATATGGAAAATGATCGAAAAACTGGTACCAAACCTAAAACTAAACCCAATTACCATTCAAACAACACTGGAAAATAGGAGAAGCAGAATGTGTAGTGTTCCCAAATTAAAGGCCCGACAAGGGACCTCCTCAACACTGAAGGAAAATAGCTTGGTTGTCAGGAGGCCAAGACTTTTCAACCAGTTTCCAAAGGACCTCAAAAACGTAACGGGGTTCAAAGTTGAAATCTTCAAGAGAAGACTGGATGCCTGGCTCAGAACTGTACAAGATGAGCCGGGCGTGCCTGGCTATGTACGGTGGAGAGCTCAAGAAAGCAACTCGCTCCTCCACCAAGCCAGACCTAGAGGCGGGACCACCAGCTTGACCTCCATGTGAAGAGAGACCAACGCACGAAACAACATAAGGTTCATAAGGTAAGGTGTAAATACTGTATATATATATATCCCTATCTATTTCAGTAAAAACGTAGCAAAAAGGGTAAAATTCAATAAGAATATAATAGAAGGCATACATTTAATGAATACTTAAGCATATGATTCTACATGAGCACCATCAGTATCTCTACAGAGTTCGAATCTGTCAGCAGCATTGCGGAACACATTTTGGAGCATGACAGGGGTTAGTTTTGTAACTACTGTTATGATACGAGCACGTAAATCTTGCAGATCTGTAACTCTCGTTTGATAGACGTTTGATTTGATAAAGCCCCATGCAAAGAAATCCAAGGGCGTTAGGTCAGGAGATCGAGCCGTCCAGGGCCTATTGCTTCCACGTCCGATCCACCGATTTGGGAATCGTTCATTTACTGTAGGTACTTCTGAACTATGTTTGCGTAATGACAAGGTGCCCCCATCTTTTGAAAGACGACGGTGTTTAAAATGCCATCTGAATGAAGCTGGGACATTTACGTGCTCGTATCGTAACAGCATTACAGCAATTACAAAAATAACCCATGCTCCAAAATGTGTTCCGCCATGCTGCTGACAGATTCGAACTCTGTAGAGATACTAATGGTACTCATGTAGAATCATATGCTTAAGTATTCATTAAATGTATGCCTTCTATTATATTCTTATTGAATTTTACCCTTTTTGCTACGTTTTCACTGAAATAGGGACTTTATAAACACCCTGTATATATATATATATCAGGCATGGGGACGAGGCCGAGGACATACATATTTAAAAGGCCTCGAGGCCGAGGCCTTTTTAGGGGAGGCCTGACGAGGCTTTAAGATTGTTAGGCTGAAGGTATTTGCACCCAGAGGTGTGATATTCAGATGCAAATAACGAATGCGGTATTTGCATCTCTGAGTGCAGATACTAACTTCGAAATCTTTTACGAATAAGCTCCTCCATGCTTTGGGAAGGCTCAACAATCTTGCCTAGCCTAGGCCTAAAGCTCTTTCAAAGATAACCTACCGTAGCCTCACACTAGCCTGTATCTTTTCTTTTTTTGAAATCCATAAGGAAAAGCAAGATTCTACTCAAAATTAATAAACAAAGACATAGCTCACTTCACTTACCTAATAAAAGGGAATTATTAAGCATTAAGCACATTCATCATCATACGCGGCCACACCACAACACCGACACGCTGTGTGTTTACACTTGCCGGGTCACACAGTCAGACACATTTGCCAGAACAAGATTTCCTGCGCACCATACCCACCAAATGCCCAACAACTTTTTATTTCTCATTTCATGCAGTTCTTATTTCTCTTTTTAATATACATACCCGCAATATTTCAAGTATTTATGATATGGAAAGTTATGATGTGAAGATGATCTAGCAAAATATTTCAAGATTGTACAAACTCACCGAGTGTTGATCGTATAATTTCTGAATGGCTACAATTATTTATTAGCGACTCTAGTGAGTATTACAAACGGAGCTACATTTGGAGATGCCTTATTTTTTTTAAGTTTTGCATTTTTATGTATCTTGACAATAAGAAATTGTGGTCTTAAAGTCTACCAAAGATCATTAATCTAATTATAGCTTGTACTGTATGTGAAAGATGTTTCTGATGTACGGTAGGCCTATAGGTATGAAGTTTATATCATGCCATTACTATATAATTGCATATACGATAATAATATAATAACGATAATATTAAGAATATATTTGCACCTGATATTTCAACATGTTATATATGTAATTTGATTCAAGAGTATATTTGCACCTGATATTATCCATTATCAGACATTTTTAAAGTTATATGTATAATACTTTATATTATTAAAGTAAATGAAAAAGACCGAAAAAATTATTTGCAAACAATATAACAATTTACATCTCGGTTATAATGCTGATATTAGCAAAATTATTGTTTGCATCCGATATTATATATTCATTTCAAATCATATTATTTAGAAGTTTATATGCTATAATTTACGACGGGTGAAAAACAAAATTATCGTCGCTAGTAGCTAGTAATCAGTATACCAGGTGATATTCTTCTCTAGTTTGGCCTATTTTTTGTTATAGAAAGATACAGTACAATAGTTTATACACATAAATAATACACACACATTATATGAGCTCAGTTCAACTGATGACCACCTGACAGGGCCGGATTAAGACCTTTAGAGGCCCTAAGCACTTAAAAGATTTTGGTGCCCCATATATATGTAATTCAAAATATAAACAAAAATAAACCATAAAATAAAATTTAATTTTTTGAAATGAAACAAAACTTACAGTAAGATGGAAAATAATGTTTATTTTTGTATACTTCCACTTCATTTATATTTGAAAAGTTTTCTCCTACTTTTTTTAATTGCAAAGTCTTTGATCAGATCCTCAAAACTAATCTTACGTAGCACATCTGCTTCTATACTTAGTAGAGATAAGGCATCCAGCCTGCCTTGTTGCATAGTTGTTCTGTTGGTATTTTTAATATACTTCAACTGAGAAAATGAACGCCCAGCTGAGCAATTTGTGACCATTAATGTTAAAAATATACGAAAGGCAATTTCTACATTTGGGAAGGCACACTCAATATTGTCTTCTACAATTATTTTATAAAGTTCAGCATGACTGAATCTTGTTTTTACATTTTTTTTTGCACTGAACTTATGGCACACATATGAGTGAAACTGCTGAAGCTCAGCAGAGAAATTAGTGTTCAAGTCCTCTGGGTAAGCATCAATCATCTTTTTACAACCCTGATCCTGTTGATGGTGAATACAATAACCACTCTCTCTTGTATTTCTCACCATTGGCTTTTGTCCCAACGAAAAGTTTTTGTGAACAGTATCTTGCTGGTTTGCCACTACTGAAATGCCGGTAAGACTTGTCAAATGGCCCATTGTGGTGTTGACAGTCACTGGGTCCACAAGCAATCCAATAAGCCACATCATCAGCAGAGAAATCAAGCCACAACCCTGGATCTTTTGCTATATTTACTTCATCTTCTGCAGACTGATTCATTTCACCACCATCACCATGGTCCACTAAACTTTCATTTTCAGCAATTATTTCAACCCCAGAATGTCTTGTAAAGCAACTTGAATCAACATTTGCAGTAGAGGTATCAAGAGAATTTACAGGCAAAGTGAGATCAGTAGTGAGACATGTGGTAGATGAACCTGCTTGTGACACCTCGGTGATTCCAACGTCATCATATTTTGATTTTGAAGTGATCAAAGTGGTATTTGTGTCCACTTCTGATGACGGAGATTGGTTTTGATTCAGAATCGGTATATCATGTTGACGTTGTGGTCGTGGAACTTGTGTGAAGAAATCAGTCAGCTTTGCAGTCTTGGACTCTAAATCCAAAGTCTTCTCTTGTTTCTCTTTTGATAGTTTTCGCTTTTGTGCACCACTTAACTGAACACGTTTCATCTTGGTTCTTGGGGTCTGTAAAATACAGAAATAAAAAGAATTTTTTATTTGTATATTATGTGGCAATCAACACAGTTACACATATCACAATCTTGGCTTTGTTCTTTTATTCTCAGAAAGACAAAATGGGAACCGTACACAACCAAAGTGGCAATTTAAATATAAGTGGCAATTAAATATAACTCAACCGAAATATCAACTCGAAATGTTGAATACAAATCAAATCGAAAGAAGGAACCAAAAGAAGGAACCGAAACCTATAAAATAAAAATACTTAACATTAGAATTAATAATACGCAATCTATAAAAATATCAATATTAACATTTCACTATTAACGAGCCACATTTTATATTTACATTTATTTATTTATTTAAAACACAATATTTAATTATAGGAAATATGAACATTTGCTTGGGCCTAAATTGTCCTAACTACGTTTGATGTTATATATACATTACAAATTATTCACTCTGGTTATTACAATCTAAATTCTTTTATACTGTTATGACAATAGATAAATAAATTATAAAATAAAGATACGTGTATGATAAAATATTGTTATATATACAAATAAAGTACACTTCATAGACTTACCCTAGAGAAGAAGAGAGAGCAACAGATAAACTTCTTCAACGCTAATTAACTTAGGTCAGTATATCTTATTATTATAATGGCCGTGATAAACATCACTTGATACAACAGCAATATAGAGAGTTTATAGTTTCTTTTATTTTAATATTAATTTATATTACAATTCTAGAAACCTAAATCTTTCTGTAAAACAATACCAAATGATTATGTAAAATATATATTTAATATTATATGCACAAATCACACGTTCAGAATAACTTCCTATAGCACACGAAAATATTTAATCTATATGTATTTTTAATATGGCGCTCAAAGATTTGATATAAACAAAATAATAACGCAAAGCGTAAAGTGTGTGATTACAACGAAATATATTTATTCTCTCAAAAGGGTTGTTGTTCACTCCAAATTCAAACAATGAAAAAAAATAAATACTATATATGAATATATATAATTCAGTTTTCAACAGCTTATAGGCTATAAGCCGCGATTATAATAGTATAATAAATCCATGGTAAATCCGACAATGGAAAATTTCTGTGGTGCCCCCCTTCCCTTGATGCCCTAAGCACGGGCTTATTTTGCTTAATGGTTAATCCGGCCCTGCCACCTGATTAGATTGCTTTCCCACACTAGTTTTGCTACATTAAGTCAATTGGTCTCCTGCTGACTGACTGATTATTAATTATTATTTATATACCGCGACATGTATAATATTTATGTACCTAGCGTTACAGTGACCTGTCACTAATCCGTTGGTCACCTAACTGAATAGTATTTATCAAACACTGCCGCCTGACTAGACACATGACTGAATAATATTTATCAAAGTACGCCGCCACATACAGTCACCTGTCAGGTCATGGTTCTTACCTGAAGAATATCCACCCCGAGCGCGCCCACCTGAAGAATCTCCACCCCGAACGCCACCGGGAGTTGAAAATTACAGAACAAAACAAATCAGAATTCCCTATGGCCTCACGAAGGCCTTTCCACTTTTCAGCTGGCTTTGAGGCCGAGGCCAAGGCCTGCAAAATATGGCCGAGGCCCCATGTCTGATATATATATATATATATATACACACGCCTATAATCTGTGGTGCTTTCATGGTAGACCCAGATTAGGACCAGTATACATGAATATGTGTAGAAGTAGGGGTCAGTATAAGGCGGCCATAAGGCGATGTAAACAGGAAGAAGAGTCTATTCAAGCATCAAAAGCCTGTGAAGCTCGCATAAATAACGATAACAAATTTTGGAAATTTGTTAAGAATCAAACGGGTGTCAAAAATGTCCTCCCTCCGACAATCGATGGGGTGTCGGGGGAGGATGAAATTGCAAAGTTGTGGAAAAAACACTACTCTAATATTCTTAACAGTGTAAGTAAGGATAATCTTAATATAAATTGCAGCGAAACAACTGTGGGAGGGACAAGGGAAAATACTTTGATATCAGTTTCTGAAGTAAAGAGGTTAATTAAAGCGTTCGACTTATCGAATGAGCACTTAAAATATGCCAATGACGTAGTATGTCTGCATATATCATTGCTCCTATCAGCCATGCTTGCTCATAGCTATATCTCAGCAGAGTTCATGGGGGTATATATCTTGCCCCTGGTCAAAAATAAGTATGGAGACATTCCTGTCCAGCAATAATTACAGGCCTATTTCTGTCGCTTCCTGCTTCTCGAAACTACTAGAAAAACTCTTGCTACTCTGATTAAATGATTTCCTATGGACATCTATCAATTTGGTTTTAAAAGGTCCCACTCAACTGACCTGTGTATCTATGTACTTAAAGAAACAATATCTAAATACATTGACAGTAATTCAACTATTTATAGCGGTTTCCTAGATATAAGTAAGGCATATGATAGGGTGAACCACAATATTTTATTTGAAAAACTAGAAGACAGGAAGGTTCCCATGTATATATTAAATGTATTGAAATTTTGGTATTCCCACCAATCTTTCACCGTTAGGTGGGGCAATGTACTCTCCGAGTGTTTTGGCTCCTCTTGCCGGGTGAGACAAGGCTCCTTGCTCTCCCCAATGCTGTTTAATGTGTATATTGACGGATTGATTGCTTCACTTAATGAGGCAACAGTGGGATGTTGTATAGATAACACAAGAATAAATAACTTAGTTTATGCCGATGATATGGTGTTAATAAGTCCCTCTGTTAAAGGTCTGGATCAGCTACTAAAAGTATGCGAAGTGTATTCGCAGAAACATAATATTCTTTTTAATGTTACAAACACTAAGGTTACGCAATTTCATCCTAAAAGCTGTAATCAACCAGCTGATATAAGGTTTAAAATGAATGGTGAAGTAATTGAGGAAGTACAAGAGTTTAAGTATTTGGGTCAAACTATTACCAGCTCCTTGAGTGATGACTCGGATATAACAAAACAATCTCGAAGCCTGTGTGCTAAAGCGAATATGACTAAGGAACTTTCGATTCTGTACGGGGCTCCAATAAACCTTAGCCCCCCCGCCCATGGCCTAAACCATTAGAAGTACAGTAAAACTAAACATACCTTACAAAAGAGAATTTAATCCTGCATTTAATGAGAAACAATTAAAACTTGGTGTTCCCGCCATTTGCTTCCAAGACAGCCTGAATTCGCTTTGGGTAGCTTGCCAAAAGTGACGTGAATAGATCTTGATCGTTACGCAAATTTGCTAAAACAGTTTCAATGTGTTGCGTCATTGTATCCTTCGAAAATCGATTTGCTGCAGGTTCTTGAAACAAGAGACATTCAACCTTGTCCTTTATAACTGATCCAATGTGTTCACAGACGTTCAGGTCAGGAGAATTTCCTGGCCATTCTTCATTTCCAAAGAAATCGATCTCATGGTTCCGCAACAACTGTTGAGTGGCTAATGCCTTAAAGCAGGGGGCCTTATCGTGCAGAAGTGTGACCTGATCAACATCTATAACATTGTTTGGGTTTCTTAGAAAAGGAATGACATGCTGGGATAGAATAATATCACGAAAATACTGTCCATCCCAACTCTGACCATTTGGCCATTCTTCATTTCCAAAGAAATCGATCTCATGGTTCCGCAACAACTGTTGAGTGGCTAATGCCTTAAAGCAGGGGCCTTATCGTGCAGAAGTGTGACCTGATCAACATCTATAACATTGTTTGGGTTTCTTAGAAAAGGAATGACATGCTGGGATAGAATAATATCACGAAAATACTGTCCATCCCAACTCTGACCATTTGGCTTCAGCACCCACATGAGCTTCTTTGCAGTGAACAAAACAAACACACCAACACAGTCTGGACTTTTTAATAATTCGCGATAATGTTCATTGTCATCGATTTCATCTGGTGTTGTGGCCCACACTCGATCATTTTGGTAGTTAGGCCGACGTGTTACGTAAACAAAAAATTCATCGGAGACAGCTAAATGCATGAAATCATCCACATCCCAATCTTCAAGATAATGGGCAAACCACATTCTGTCATCGATGTTAAGTTGAGTTTTTCTTGGCTTTGAAAGTTCATGCCAAGGCTTTAAACCTTGCCTATGACGGTACAGTCGAATGATCTCACCACTAACGATCTTTCTTCTCAACACTTCGATCTCTCTAGAAAGTTTAGCACAGCTGTTTTTCCGCTTACGCGTACCGCTTTCAATGATGTCCTTTGTTTCCTGAGAGAGTGGCAAATTTGGGCGCCCAGATTTGGTTGTATCCATTTCACATTCATCCAAAGTTTTATTCCAATTTCTTTTGACGAAGTCCTCACTTCTTCGCAACTTTTTGGCAACCCATGAACGTGTTATAAAGGTGGCTCCAGCATCACGAGCTTCCCGAAATGTTATTGCTCGTATGCGATCTATCACACGTTGCCTTTCCGAATCACCAATTAATTGAGAAGCCATTATATTATCACTTTATCAGCTAGAGTAATTTTAATACCTGCAACAAATAAAGAATTTTATATATTTTTATAATCACTAAAAACTATTTCGATATAAGTAAACATGTAAGCTGCAAATGGGGGGGGGGGGCTAAGGTTTTTGGAACCCCTTACAAGTGAAGCTAAAGACACTCTTTCGTACTTTCTGCAGTAATATATACGGACAGCAACGCTGGGTGAATTATAAAAAAGGTTCTGGCAGAACTCTAAATTTGCTGTACAACAGGTCTTTTAGACTTACATAAATCACCCCCCGAGATGCTCAGCTTCGCAAATGTTTGCTACCCGCAATGTCCCGAGCTTCCCGGAGGTAACAAGACGTGCTCAATACAGTCTAATGCTAAGAATTAAAAAATCAACCAATCCGATTATCCAAGCTATCCATGAGTCCTGCCATTTATCCTCTAAGGCCTAAGCTATGGAATTCTTGGTAGGAAAACCTCTGCTGTAGCTCCACTTAACTTGGCCATTACAGTATTACTTCTAATCAATTGTATATATTTCTATCCTTAGTATGTGAACTGTCATTGTATTAATAATATTTGTCATATGGACTATAGTCTGCCAATAAACTTTTTCATTTTCATTTCATTCATTTTCATATATATATATATATATATATATATATATAGTGTGTGTGTGTGTGTGTGTGTGTGTAAATGTATGTAGATCTTTTTATCTGCAATTTAAGTGGGAGTCAGAAGATAATTCCAAGCTCTAAAACTTAAAAGTAACAAAAAGATTCTTCTCATTATTTGTGGATTTTCTCAAATTCTTCCTTTTTATGAGAAACGACTTATATATATACTTATATATATATATATATATATATATATATATATATATATATATATATATATATATATAATACATACATATATATATATATATATATATATATATATATATATATATATATATATTATACACCCCTCTGAGGTGAATTAAAATGAATTACTCCAAAAGGGTATAATAATGTACTCCTGGATGGAGAATACAGTCTTGATGTCTGATATTTCCGCAATCACAGACCACTTCGTGGATCCTGTAGACTTCCTATCACCAGTTCCTAAAAGTCAAAGAACAATGAAACACGTCGGCGGTTATTGATTTAATTAATTTTAGGCAGGATAGTTATTAATCAGTTACAGTAAATCAAATGTTTTCTTTTTCACACAGAGTTAATAGACTGATTTCTTCACTAAAAGTTTATAAGTACAATAATAGTTAATCCTTAATTGTAAGATATTAAATAAGCCGAAGACCCCTCTAAGACACCTTTGTCCGTTCTGAGTCTCCAAGCTTTCCGATACAAAGCAATTTCCTAACGAGGTGGAATGCATCTCTTCACCCCGGAGACCCGTCTCCTCGGAATCTGCTGTAAGGGCGTTGAGCCCCTTCTTATATAGTCAAAGGAACGGAACCTGCCGACGCGACCACGCAAGCGGTTGACGTCATCTGGGAACTCTGGAGAAGCGAGCGTCTCACAATCCATTGTTTCCCAGGTGAAATCAAGAAACGTCCGCGTCACTGGCGTGTGAGTTCCGTTCGGAAGGAAATTAGTCATACACTAGAGTGTGAATTATTGAATGAATGAAATTACATAAAAATAATTGTGTCATCAGGGCGCGGCTTTACTTCGATGATAAATCAAAATATAAGAAATACATTTCGCAAGCAATTTACAACTTAACCAACTTGTTGAAGTTACGAAAATGAGTCAAAAAAGAAAAAAAAAAACAGTATGAGGGGGGTGAAAGGAAAAGGGTCTGAGAAAAATTTGAAATGGACATCGTTTTGGACAGTTGGACCATTTTGTTGCGGTTACTTGAACAAAAAATTTGAGAATCAAAGGCCACGCATGGCTACTTGGTGACACCGCTTTCCGTTAGGAGAGCCAGGTTAAGGACGTTGGATCTGTTCAGTAGTTGGATGGATGACCGTTCTCCGCGTTCAAATATATATACACACAGTGCTTAATTTGTGACGGAACGCTCCGGAACGCCGTTCCGGTACTTTTATTTTAAAACAATTAAAAAAAAGGTTTTTATTTTAATAAAAAGGTCAGCAACGTAATTTCGTAATTTAAAATCCAACGAAATACAGACAGTAGAAAGCGAAAACTAGTCGATCAAGCAGAAAGAAGTTTGGAGTGTGTGTGGAAATTAATGTGATTATTCTATCAACTTCCTATAAATAGCAATAGCATGTAAGTAAAGCAATTTTATTTTGTTTCAAATACATATAATATTTTGTTTCACTTAGATGAAATAACATTTCACTTAGATGTTGCAATCACAGTCTAACTTTTTCTTTAAAATAATACTGTATTCGAAGAACTTTCATTTGCATGTTGCGCAGTTTTCGCAGAAAAAGCGCTTAAAATGCGTTGGTTTTTCTTTTTCATTTACAAATTAAGCACTGTATATATGTATATATATATATGAAAATTATTTCACAAAAGTAACACGTGCTTTGTTTAAAACCGTTTTGTGCAAGATCAGTTGAAATGACAAAAAATGAGCGACGAATTAGGTCGTTCTTGAATTTTAATTCACAACTTGAATCTTTACTTCAACTTTCGTCAGAATCGGGACAAAATCGAGATGAATTCTCAAAAATTACTGTTTTTTTAAATTTTTAAATGTTAATGATGGGAGTTCTTTAACCTACTTCGTAACATCTACGGTTACCTAATTAAAGCTTTACGCGTGATCCGAACCACCACCACCACCACCACGGGTCGCTACATAATCTGAACCCGGAGGACGGTCCCCCAACCAACTACTCTTTAGATCCAGTGTCGCTTAACTTTGCAGATCGGTGTTACCGTGTTACGACACTGTCACGACGGACGAAACAATTTTTCTAACTTCAAAAATATTTCAGAACAGTCATTTGAGAAGATATTGAAGAATAATGGAGATGTGTGACATTAATCAGTATGTCACATAATGAGTGAAACATTATTATAAACACCTGTAATGACTATAATTTTGATTTTAACCCATTAGTGCCTATTGGTAGAATTCCCTACCCACAAATTTGTTTGTCATTATTACATCACTTTCTTGTATTCACGTGATCTACGGTATGAATCATTGATATGAGGCAATCTAAAAGATTGAGTCATATCAATGACTCACTGAAAATCACGTGAATTGATATGACGGAATATTTTAGATTGTGTCATATCAATGACTCATATCGAAGATCACGTGAATACGGGAAAAAGTGATGCAATAATGACAAACAATTTTGTGGGTAGGAAATTCTACCAATGAGCACTAATGGGTTAATATGGAGACACGAGGACGAAACCACCTCTGTGCTGCCCATTTTACTTCAGTCTCCGTATTTACTAGTGAACAATTTGCTATAATATTTCTTCACAAAACAGCAACGAGTGAGATAATCTTACATTTATACAAAAGTGGCAAACTACTTCGCAAACAATTTACGAGTTAACCAACTTGTTGAAGTTACGAAAAAGGGACAAAAAAGAAAAAAAAACAGTATGAGGGGGGGTGAAAGGAAAAGGGTCTGAGAAAGATTTGAAATGGACATCGTTATGGACAGTTGGACCATTTTGTTGCGGTTACTTGGACAAAAAATTTAAGAATCAAAGGCCACGCATGGCTACTTAGTGACACCGCTTTCCGTTAGGACAGCCAGGTTAAGGACGTTGGATCTGTTCAGTAGTTGGATGGATTACCGTTCTCCGCGTTCAAATGGTGTAGCGACCCGTGGTTCGGACTCCACGTAGAGGCGTAGGTCCCCTACTTCAACCGACATATCTAGGGCTGTCTTGAGCCAACTGTCTACTCTTTATTTGAAGACCTCCCCATCGATATTGGTAGTGTGCTGAAGTTTTAGGGGTAGCTGGTTGGTGTTGTCCTTGACAACAAAGCTATTCTCCTTCAGAATTTGTACAATCGAAGCTAAAGGCACTCTTTATCGTAACTTCTGCACTAATATTTATGCCACAAACTTCGGGCTAATTATATATATGCAAAAAAGTTCTTGCAGAACCCTAACTTTGCTGTATTACACATCTTTTTGACTGCTGCACAAGTTACCTCCAAGATGTTCAGCTCCACACACGCGCACACACACACACACACACACGCATATATATATATATATATATATATATATATATATATATGTATGTGCACGCCATCTCCGCATAAGCGAAGTACCGACTTTTTCAAATCCATATACAGGGTGATTACAAAAGAAGTACACAGTTTGAAAAATTTATTTTAATCAAACTATTTCTGAGATAAAAATAATAATAATATGAATGAAAACAGTAAGTCGCAATTTTTTTTTTTAGTTTCTATTCGTACCAAGAACAACAACAGGGCCAGCCCCAGCCCGAGCCCCAGCCTTAGCGGGTATTCAATAGGATTGCCGTGGGTAACCCCGGTTTACAAGCGCGCATTTACGAAAGAAATAAATATTGGTACCGAACAAAGTTTTCGTGTTTTTCCTACTGCTAAAATGGTGCCACTCGGTATCGAGGTCAAACAAGGTCAGAAAAGAAGAGAGGTCAGAGGACGGTTCTATTAGGGGCGAACGGCGTTTTAAATAAGGTCAAGTCACCCGTCCACACACACAATTATATATATATATATATATATATATATATATATATATATATATATATATATAATAATTCAGTGGCGTGCGGTCCATGGAAGCAAGGGAAGCAATGCTTCCCTATTCAAAGAAAAGAAAATGCTGTATTATACTTTAAAGTTTAAACAGTTCAATATGTGTTAATAATTTGTACAAAATCATTTTATTATACTAGTTATAGCATTTGATTGGTAATCAGGTGGATACATAGTATATACATAGGTTGCCGTTCGTGCAAGAACCTTTGAGAAGGCCGACGCAAAAAATCTCGAGTTGGACAACAATTGACGAAATGCATCCTTTTTCCCAATGACTTTCGCTTTTTTTTTACTGTTACAAATTGTTTCTTTCCATTCTAAAAACTCATTTAATGTTTAATAATGTAGTATTTATTGAATACAACAAGTTTCATATATAGTTTTTCTACTAAAAAATTCCATGGCCATGTTAAGCGAAAAAGAATATATATTTATCGTTATTTTATCCTTCCCTATGTCAAAAAGGAAGCAATTTAGATTTCGCTGTCCAGATCTTATAGTTAATTTTCTTGAAATATCTGGCAACTTATACGTGATGTAAAAAGAAAGAAGAATAGAATTAACCTATAAGTAAAGTAAGTAGATGATTATATGTGTTTTGTTTTTATTATATACGAGTATTTTAAAGTTTTATTTTTATTTTATATAATCTTTGTTGTTTTTGCTTGAATTGCTTCCCCTTGACGAAAAATCACCGCACGCCACTGATATATATATATATATATATATATATCACGTCCAAATTAGTGGTAAAGTGAGAAAGAACGAATTCGCATCTATATTTTGCTCGTTAGAGAAAGACTGCTGACTGCCGTTTTTTAATTTAGTGTTTAGAGGGATTTTTGAAGGGTGACTTTCGTATGTCGTAAACTTGGAAATAAAATCCTCTTAAGTTTTATAGATTAATTACGTTTGCAGACCCTTTTGAAAAACTTTTAAGATCCTTATATATATATATATATATATATATATATATACGTTATTCTCGCTCTGAATTACATCAAAATAAGTGGATAATGTCAGTTCAGCGGTTAATTTGAAAAATAATTTCAACGAAATAAAGGCTTCAGTGAAGTTCATCACGCGAGCACAAAGGTAAAGAGGAAAAAGGTCATAAAACAAAGTAGTCTCACATTTCGCAGACAAAAAGAGGAAAAAACCCCCTAAAATTACGAGTAAAAGCGAAAAATACCCTAAAATCAGAAGTTAAACGAGGGTAAAATATACCTAAAGGAATGTACCGTTACCCATCTCTGCAAGAGCGACAGTGAAATTGACAAAACCGCTGTCCTGAAATGCATACTGGACAATCCATCTAAATATCATGTATCCATGAACTTAGGAAGAAACGAGAGAAAAGTGACGAAGGCTAGAAATAAAATCATTGATTTTTATGGCTACGTTTACGTTATAGGAGCATGGAAAAGCGCAGAAAAGTAGTACAAACAAGACTGGAGAATGTTGCGAGGGAGGAGGAAACGGATAAAACTTTAGATGATTAAATAATTTTAATATATTTACCGAGAGAAAATCAGGAAACGACAGTAACGCCGAGAGTAACGGAATATCGAGGAGAATACACTCGAGGGAAGTGCGGAAGAACACTTAGACGGAAAATTACTACACATACGAGATTACAGCGTCATGAATGGAAACGAAGGTACGAGGGTTGTTCAAAAAGTAAGTTTACGAGGTTAATTACAATAGTACAATATTTTGTTAGGCATGTGTGGCAACAGTGTAAAGTGGCAACATCCGGGGTCACTACGAAACAAAAGTTCAAGATTGCGCCATCAGCTGGTAAGGTGATGGCAATGATTGTTTGGGACCATGAAGGCATTTTGCGTGTTGAATTCATGCAAAAAGGAACAATAAATGCCACTTTTTATTGTGAAACTTTACAGCAACTCCGCACGGCTATCGGAAGAAAATGTCCCTGGTTGCTTACTGCGGGTGTGGTGTTCTTGCGTGACAATGCACGCCCTCACGCTGCAAATCAAACACGCCAACTTTTGGAATCGTTCCACTGGGAAGTCATGGATCATTCACCCGATAGTCCTGACCTTGCACCAAGCAACTTCCATTTGTTTCCAGCCCTAAAGGAACACCTCGGAGGTAAACAGTTTCAAAACGATCCTAATGCAGAGGCGGCCGTACGAAAATGGTTAAAAAACTAAGAACCCTACATTTTACTCGACCGGCATCGGAAAGCTTGTTCCACGCTACGACAAATGTTTGAACCTGTTTGGTAATTATGTAGAAAAGTAGTAATAAGTTGTTGAAATACTTGTAATAATTACTTGCCTTGTAATAAAACAGTTTCCTCAAAACACTTTGTAAACTACTTTTCGAACCCTCGTACATCGAAGATTAGATAATCAGATAATCACGGAATAGGAACGAAGTAATACATGAACAAAAAAGAAAGTGAATCTAACATATTCTAAAACGGTAAAATTGAAAGAATCATATGTGAATACTATAAAACAGGATCGTGCAGATATGGCCTGAAATACATGAACCACCATCCTAAAAAATATTTCAACATGATGAGGGATGGAAGTTGCCGATATGGAGCAAACTGCTACTACGTCCATCATTGTCTGTGCAACGGATAGTCAAATTAAAAAAAAAATTCTAAATATGGAGTGTTCTTATTTCTACATAAAAGGTACACAAAGGAGAGAAAAAACTCCTCAAATCCCAAATAAAGAAGTGAAAACTTTACCAATGAAGGACATTTTTTTAAAAGAAATGAAAATTATAAAAACAAATGTTACCCCAAACGAGAAAAGACCCGACTCTACAGACGTACATACCCCAGCGATGCATACATCATCCACCTCTCCAATATCATCCACAGTCAAATCAATTGGTACAATGGTAACAAAACACATCCAATATTCTAAAGTACAACGGTCCACCCAAAACGCCAATCAGAAAGTAACAAAACCGAACTGATATTGATCAAAACCGAACACAAGGACCATTAACCCTCTAAATTTAATATATAGAAATGCACAAGGACTGCACACTGAAAAACCAGGTTGCAAATTACAACACCTACAAAATTTAGTTCTGAAAACCAAATATCTGATGCTTAACGGAAACACTCGCATAAATGTGTTAAAGGCTGTGAAAACTGCAGCGAAGGAATGGAAATAGCAATAAAATACTACATCACATTTTGAGCAGGTAGAGTTACTAAAAGAGAAGGAAGGCCGTTATATTTACATAAAAAAAATACATACAAAAGGTGGAGTGAAGATAAACAAATCAAACATTACAGTCGGATTTCTTATTCTAGAAGCAAACGAACTAAACCTAATCATTATGAACGGGTTCAGACAACCAAACACACCCAAAAATCAAATCAAATAAAAAAGTTAAAATCAATTAAAACTCCAACACCAAATTTATTAGTTTGTGGGGATTTTAACTTTTCCTTCAAAACGTGAAACAAAAATAAGACTTTTTACGTTTGGAAGTAGCACGGCAACAATCCAACAGAAGCAGAACCCAGGCAAAAATGTTATTAGTTATTATGCACGAAATACACAAAGGACTAAAGTTTATGAAATATATATATATATATATATATATATATATATATATATATATATATATATATATCTGTAGAATTGTTTAAGAATGGATTCTAAAAAGAATTCAAAGAGTGTCTCCGTTTACCTTATCTTTCATTTACAAAGAAAGCCAAACACTCTCCCAATAAATAAACAAAAAAAAAAAGAACTGACGTACTTTTGTTTATTTGTTTCAGAGGTTTTGCTTGGCACTGTGTCAAGTTTTTATTGGTCTTATAGAGTGCCTTCCAGTGCTAGCTCTTAATATATTTCTAATGCCAGTTTTTGTTACGGTTCTCTCTGTCAGCAGAGATTTCGCAGTTTATGCGTCTTCTCAGAGAACGACGAAACGTTTATTTCTCGTAGAATTTCATGTTTAAATTGTAATTTATAATCTACGAAGCATTCGCAATAGCATTGTTGAAATCCTCTCAACACACACACACACACACACACCCTGCCAATTCCCATCCCTCCAAGATTTTTCGATGAGGCATTCCGGAGAATTTTCGATTTTCAGCTGAGCAATAGGCAATATAGGAAACCGGATTAAGGTATCAAAGTCATTAATTGTTCTCGATTTATTTTCGTAACGATGAAAACGTCCAGCAAATGAGTGAGAGCCGTACCCGAAGGTAACTCGAGTACGAGTCGAAACGTTGCATTGCGGCTGTTTAGTTTTTAAATCAGTTGCAGTCTTCCGAAAAACGCTTGAAGTGGCCTATAAATCCTCCTTCCGGTCCCCTCACTGGAACAACCTTCAGTTGAACGAGGTTGTAAAAAGTAGAATAAAACTAAAAGGTACGCTGTGAAGAGGTCTGATGTCGTGTATTTTTTTTTTTTTTTAATAAAGAATATAATAATATTTAATAAGAAATTTTAATAAGAAATTTAATAAGAAATTTTAATAAAAAATTTAATAACCTTTGGTTACCTTTCGCCCGAATTATTCATTCTGACGAAGGTCAAGCTTTTCACTCCACCTTAGACCTACAGTTTAACGTGGAATCCGAACCACGCCCCATCAGCAGCCCAGCGTCTTAACCAGTGGTGTAGTGCTAAATAAAGAAGTGAGGGAACGCATTTTGAAAGTGTTACTCAGATGCGGGGGGGACAATGGCGAGCGCGGCGAGCCCATACAGCTGGGGGTCTGGGGCACTGTAAGCCCCCGGGAAATCTTTGAAATCTGACCAATTTCAGGGATATTTTGAGGTCATATGCACTGGATATTAGGATATATTCCAAGGTTGAAGATGCAGTATTTCCAGTGACATTAGATATACGACATCCAGTACGATCAATAAAAATAGCTAACAACTGGAATGAGTAACTAAAAAAAAAGTTAACAACTGGTACGCCATGGTGACTGTTTCACCAGATCTTTATAGGCTAGCATTGCCTCAGTCGAAGCTAAAAGAAATGAAGCAGTTAATGATTCTTTCTCATATTTCTTCTAGGGGTGGGAATTAAAATTTCATGACGTTAGAGATTGTAAGTTCGGATTTATTTGAAATAGTGAGGGAACGCCGTTCCGTCTACCAAAAAAAGTAAGGGAACGCCGTTCCCACAGTACTACACCACTGGACTCTTAACTACTAGGCCACCTAGGGTACCCATTTATCTACCAACCACTTTCTTTATTATGTGGAAGGATGAACAGCTGGGTTTTGCTGCGCGCCGGCTGCCGTCGGGTCTCGAACCTGGGGCCGATGGATTCGTAGTCAGCGACGCTAACCACTACACCACCGAAGCTTAAGTTTAATAAATTTAATAAGAAATTTAATAAGAAATTTAATAAGAAATTTAATAATGTTTTGTATGAAATTAAGTTACGTAAAATGAAATTGTTTAAAATATAAAATACTATTTGGCAACACTCGAAATGCTCTGAGTCCGAAGACATGCCCTTACGGCGTTCCTCGGGCGGGGTTTGGTCCCAGTTAGGCGTTTCCGTTACTAACGTGTTATTGTGATTCTAAAATTTCTAAAACGTATCTCTCTCCACGATCAAATATGAACAATAGATCCGCACTCGCTTTCCCCAACCTTGTTAAGTGTTTCGGCGGAAATAGAAATCAGTAAACAGCGATGATCGTTTGTAATTTCTCCCGGTCCCTCGCTTTGTTCGAAATATTAATGGAGGCCACACTATCCGGCTACCCGTCTACCGCGTTCGTATAAGACAGCGAAAACGAGAGTAAAGCAGTAATAAAGAGCGATAATTAATAGTAATAAAGCGAAAAGTAGAAGTCCATTTTTATATTCACTATATTTTAGAGTCCCTTTTTATCCAAAGTTCCCATTTTTATATAAATTAAATCCCCGTTATACAGGGTGTCCCATAAGTCCGGTCTCTTAGGAAAATTTATTTTAAATTAAATTTTCCTACGAGACCGGACTTATGGGACACCCTGTATAACAAATTATATAACAAATTAAATTCCCATTTTATATATAACAAATTAAATATGAAAACACGATGATGGTCGCGTCATGGTAAGAGGTTGCTTTCGTGAAAATCAGTGAAACTGAATAAGACGCAGTACCACAAAAGTTTGGTTTCATCTTCCACTGCCGAAGGGAGTTCCTTCAACCGAGAGATTTTTATCTTTTGGAATTTGGAAGATACAAGTATTAAAGTTTTCGCCACAAAGTCCTTATCTAAACTCCTATTTGAGCATTTGTGAGGAAGGTGGGGGCGAAAAAGTCTCAGAAGTGAAGGGAACGAGGGTGAAGGACCTCTGAAATGCATTGTTCATTCGAAATGGCCGGCAATACATGCTGAAAGTTTAGTCTCTGATCGATTCGATGCCCTCGAGATATGAATCCGTCATTGATGCTCGAGGATGTCACACTAAATACTGAATACTGGTCGTCTTCCAAATTTATATTAATTATTTGCTCTAATTTACTTGTACTGTTTCCCCCTGGTCTATAATAAGGTGTGTATATACAGTATATGTATATACAGGGTGTCCCGTAAGTCTGGACCCATAGGGATTTATAATATATTTTTTTATTGTTATTATTATTATTTTATTATTATTATTTTTTTATTATTTTTTATTATGATTTTTATTTGTGGGGCCACTTGAAAGCCAAAGTGTACGAGGTCAAACTTCAGAACATTTTCCACCTTAAAGCACGCATTGTGGAGGCGTGTCAAGAAATTTCTGCGACTGTGATTCAGAAAGTGCTGTCGCAGTGGAGATTGCGTCTTCAACTATGTGTGCGACACAACGGCGGACACTTTGAACAGATTATGTAATAAATTTTTGGACTATTTTGTAATTTTATTATTTTTCCCTATGGGTCCAGACTTACGGGACACCCTGTATATATATATATATATATATATATATATATATATATATATACAGGGTGGGCCGTAAGTTTCCATACATAAGAAAAATAAACATTTTTTTATGGACAACCATTTTTATTTATATAATATGCTCTACATGGTTGCCATTGTTTTGAAAACACATTTCAATACGTGTTCCCCACTGTTGATGAACACGCATTAGCACAGTTGACGTTATGCTTGTAATGGCGTTGGTGATACGTTCCTTTAGATGATTTATGTCTCGTATCTTTTCCTGATACACCATGGCCTTCAAGTGCCCCCAAAGATAGAAATCAAGGGGGGTGAGATCTGGGGATCTGGGAGGCCACTCCACAGGACCACGCCGACCAATCCAAGCATCCGGAAACTGCTGATCCAAATACCGCCGCACGTATTTAAATTTTCCTATGTATGGAAACTTACGGCCCACCCTGTATATATATATATATATATATATATATGACTCACAGATAGAAGGTAAGAAATAATTAACTAAAAATGATAGCATGAGAAGAGAAGGGCGTTGGTCGGTGATGACGTCATGCATTAGTTCCGAATTCTGCCGTTTTCTGTTCACACTACTTAATTAATATACTCTCTCTTCACACACACACACACACACAGGAAGAAGAGAAAAACTCGGAAATAATGATAACATTAAAAAATATAGAAAATGAGTCATTTGGGGAGGAAATCAATTAGTCGGAAGTTACTACATTTCAACTCCACCTCAGAGCTCACGCTTATGCATGAAGCGTAAGTCGTCCAAGGACAACTAAATGGCATCCAGGAAGAAACGTGAAGCCAGGAAAGTGCCAAACTAAGAGCCGAATTTGGCAGTGTATAAATTTTCAGAAAACGAGGTTTTGTCGTGGAAATTTTTAAACATTTGGAAAAGTGCTTTCCATCACGAATCAGTATGAAGACTGTGGGCGGAAACTGGCATACCTGTTAGTGCGTGCCACAAAACAACACGGAGACTTGGCCTACATCCATACCGTGGGATTACTGTCCCGCAACTAAACCTTTAGATTTACAAAAATAAGTGCCGTACTGTAAGCGGTTTTAGCCATTTATTCATGAGAAACCAGGGCCTCTTGGATCGCGCATTATTCAAGGAGGAAACGCGGGTTCCCATAAAGAAACGCGTCAATTCCCAAAAAGAGAATCCATATGCTCCCCATGCAACACCTCTTTACGATAGAGCATTTAGTGTATCGTGTATTGTAAGCAGGGCCGCCGAGAGGGCGGGGAAGCCGGGATAAATCCCCGGGGAACGGGAAAAGCAGTTAATAGAATTAAATGGAACGCTAAAAATATGTACGTAGAGCAAAAGTGTTATAGATATTATTAATCGATAAATAATCGATAACTGTCGAAAATATTTTCCGACACAATAAATAAATTTGAGAATAACTTATTTTATAATTATACAACGCGAGATCCATGCGCCTCATCTCCCCCCTCCGCCTACTCTTTCCCAGCGAGCAGAAATCTTCCCCCAAATTTCACGGTGGGAGAGGCCTCTGCCGTAAATTCTTCCAACAAAATTCTATACAAAGATCATGTGTGTGTGTGTGTGTGTGTGTTTACCCAGGCCCACCGAGAGGGTGGGGATACCGTGGAAAAAGCTCCTGGGCCCAAAAAGAGCGGGAATAAAATCTAAAAATATTCATAAAGCAACTGATTAAATAACAGAGGAAATATAATTAATGAACACATTTTAGAGAGATTATTATAGTCAAACTGAAACAGATAAAATGTCCGCGGTCCACCAATGCCCAAGACCGACTGACAGGTCTGGGAACCATTGTAATTGAAAGCCAGTTAGCCCATACTTTAAATTTCATCAGAATCATTTACCACTTTGCTAGAGAGAGGCAAAGAAAGTACACTTCTAATTATGAAAATCTTGCAGTAAACAATTGTCTTGCCTGCATGGACTGGTACTGCATTTGTAAATTGATAAAAATTGATAGAATTAATATAATTGATTCGAAAAATAAAATGGTCATTTTCTTCCGAGTTGTTTATTCATACTGTATGTTTTGAATAGTGACTTGGACATATAATCAGTTTGCTTGTTATGTACACAAAAAACATTCATAATAAAATACTGAGTAAACAGGGAGGCCCATATACCAATCCTTCCCCGAAGCCCGTGGCAGGTCTTGACGGCCCTGATTGTAAGTATAACAAACAGTGTGTTACCAGAATGCACCATTTTCAAGGTGTGAAATCACGTGACGAATCCGGCCGTGTAATTTTTTTTTTATGATAGCCTGCAGCGTACAATAATTGGGCCTATTCTTTCTTGATACAAAGATGAACCAAAATGTTAACCTCAGCAGCTTCCAAGAACAGTTCATCCCGTTTCTAATGTGTCAAGAGACTGATATGGACAGAATCTGCATGAACAGATACTCAGCCCTTCACGACTGTGGTCCCGCACGACCTCTTCTGTCACCTGACCTCATTCTCCGTTATTCCTTCTTATATATTTAGGAGAGTCTTCAAAGAAAAATTCCAGGGCATTTGGACCTCTAAAAGCAGCGACTGAACATGAAATTCGTTCCATTTCTATCGAAACACTAGAGGTCACGAGGCGGCATTATGCCAAATTTGTCACGTGATTTCGCAAATGGGGATACACTAGTGATGTACCGATTCCAAAATTTAGCCGATGCCGATGCCGATTCTTTACCTAGATTTTAAAAAATCAATTCCCTTCATAAATATTTGTAATATAATGCAAACACTTTCAATTTTCATATTTTTTTTTAAATTTCAAATTTGGTTAAATGCTTTTCCTTAGCTCATTCCACAGTATATGGTACCAAAATTTGTTACTCATATACCGTAGCTAAAATGATGTTAAATAGCTTTATTATCAAGTAAAGTAATAAAATAATTTGATTTTAGTTTCATAAATTGAATACCAATATTTAACTTAGTTTTCCTTCTGCTGAAGGTATTTTCTTTCTTCAACAATGTAAAACAACAAAAATTTTCATTCAAATTTCAAGGCCCTGGTGACCTTTTTTCAGTAAAAATATTGGATAATACACGTATAATTTGGGTTTATAAAATGATTAAAATACTTTAAAATAAAATCAACATAATAAAATGGTTTAATATAAAAATTATAAAGTACAATACAGAATTATCATTAATAAAGTGTAAGGGATTACAGTAGTTTATAATATTTAGAGATTAGCTAGTATAAATAATTATCATAGTGTTTTTTTATTTTAATTTTTTTTAGAAATGTAGATTTTGTTTTATAATGAGAATTTTAAAATGTCAAAGAATCGGTAAAAGAATCGGCTAAATTTGGCCGATGAAGATTAATCAGTACAGCACTAGAATATACCCATCGTGTTAAGTTTCATTTAACCCACCGATTTTTAATATACCAGTATATATATATATATATATTATAGGTTGTAGTCCGGGACCATGATATATGTTAGGCACAGAGCCGGTGCCATAAGACGCGGCTGAGCTACATTACAGAAGCATTGCCGAAACAACAAACCGGAATTCAAAATGAATCGTTACACCTCGGCAAATGTCAGCCATCTTTCATCATCTTCCGTCTATTACACGTAATGAGAGAAAAAGAAGACGAACGAAGTGTAAAGAGAATGAACGAAAACGAAAAATAGTCCTTTAATGTTACATAAAATAGGAAAACGGTGCATTAAATGGGATACTTAATTAAATCCTTAGTAAAGATAAATTATGAGAGAGAGAGAGAGAGAGAGAGAGAGAGAGAGAGAGAGAGAGAGAGAGAGAACGTTGGTCTATCTAAAGATTTGGTGGGAATTCTCCAAAACAAAAACATTCCGGACTCCAAAACTCATTTTAAGTCCGGATGCAGACCTTCATCTCGCATTTTGAGTCAAAGAATTCACGTCACATTCCGAACACAAACCATCAATTCTTTCGGAGGAATTCGCACCAAAAAAAAATTCTAAAAATTCTTTAAGAATCTTTTGGAAACGATTCTGTACAAACATTTTAAGAAAAAAATAAAAAATATATATACACACACACATGGGATGAATTTCACAATTAAAGACGTGAAATTAATGAATGATGCAAACTTACAAGAAAAGAGAAAAATGATTCCAAGCCCTTTCGTGTATTCAAAAGTACACCTCGTCAGGTGTACTTCTGGTGTACCTGACGATGTGTACTTCTGAATACACGAAAACCCTTGGAATAATTTTTATTTTTCCTTGTGAGTTTGCAGCATATATATATATATATATATATATATTATATATATATATATATATATATATATATATATATATGAAAATGAAAAGGTTTATTGGCAGACTATAGTCCATATGACAAATATTAATACAATGACAGTTCACATACTGAGGATAGAAATATATACAATTGATAAGAAATAATACTGTAATGGCCAAGTTAAGTGGAGCTACAGACAGACATTTTCGTACCAAGAATTCCATAGCTTAGGCCTTAGAGGATAAATGGCAGGACTCATATATATATTGGGAAAACGTAATGGGAATCTCCAACGCAAAAATAATGTGGGAATCGTTTGAAACAGTATTTAAGACTATAAATGAGGAATGTGTACTGTACAAGATTAAGCGTGCGGAAGTAAATAAGCCCTTGTGGTTTACTTCTAGAGTAGGGGATATTATAAAGAGTAGAGATAGGGCTTATAGGCTACATAAGTGTGATAAAGACGATTTGTGGTTACGAAACAACTACATATCTCTAAGGCGTGAAGCGAAAAGTGTAATAAAAAAGTCCAAGGCGATGAAATTTTCATAGCTCTTAGCGGCAAAGAAAACCCCAAGCGATTTTTTCAATATGTCAACAATAGGAATCCAGTAAAGAATGTCTTGGGGCCGTTGAAAAATCCTGACGGAAAGCTAGTTTCTGAAAACAAGCAAATTGCTACCCTGCTAAACGAATTTTTTACAATAAAAGATGTAACGAATATCCCTACGGTCATAGACATAATACCTTTTGATAATGGTAATACTTTAGATAATATTATGGTTAGTGAAAGGGAGGTAATGCACTATATTGGTAAAATGAAAATGTTTTAAATCACCGGGGCCGGATTCCATATATCCCATACAACTAAAAGAATTAAAAGAAAGCATTGTTGTGCCGCTAACAAAGATTTGTAATGCGTCTATTTCTGAGGGGTGCGTACCAGATAATTTCAAGTTAGCAAATGTAACACCTATCTTTAAGAAAGTCGATAAAGGTGCAGCGGGATTTTATAGGCCAATCAGTTTAACGTCTGTTGTAGGTAAGCTACTGGACTCAATAATTAGGGATCGTATAGTCGAACACTTGGAATTGCATAACTTGATTAGAAATACGCAGCATGGTTTTAGGCGAAACAAATCTTGCTTAACTAATCTTTTAGAACTTTTTCAAAGAGTGGTTGAAGTTTACGACAGTCATTGGGCGATAGATGTAGTGTATTTAGATTTCCAAAAAGCGTTTGACACCGTACCGCACAAAAGCCTCATTGAAAAAACTAAGGCTCATGGAATCAGGGGTGTAGTAATAAATTGGATAGAAGAGTGGTTGCGAGGTAGGGAACAGAGGGGAGTCGTTGATGGAGTGGAGTCTCTTGAGCTAATGTAGCGAGCGGCGTTCCTCAGGGTTCTCTATTGGGGCCCCTTGCTTTTTCTTTTATATATATTAACGATTTACATGTTGGCCTAGTCAGTACAGTTTCAAGGTTTGCGGATGACACGAAGTTGGGTGGTAGGGCAATTAAGGACGAAGATAGAGGTAAAATCCAGGAAGATCTGAATAAAATCGTAGATTGGTCAATCACATGGCAAATGAGATTTAACGTTGATAAGTGCAAAATTTTACATATAGGTTCGCGTAACGATAATTTTGCGTATAGTATGTTAGGGAAGGAGTCGGCAAGCGTAGAACAGGAAAAAGATTTAGGAGTTATAGTCACTGGTGATTTAAAAGTGGCGAAAGAAAGTACAGTAGCGGTCAATAAAGCGAACAAAGTGCTAGGTTTTATAGCTCGTAATTTTGAGTACAAATCGCACGATATTATTGTTCCTCTTTATAAATCATTAGTTAGACCCCATTTGGAGTACGCGATCCAATTTTGGAACCCGCATATGCGCGAAGATATAGACAAAATCGAAAGAGTTCAAGGACGAGCAACTACGATGATTCCGTTGCTTAGATCAAGTTCTACGAGGATAGGCTTAAGGAGTTAAAATTGACTACACTCGAGACTAGGAGGCTGAGGAGTGACCCAATCCAGGTTTTTAAAATTATGAATGGGTTCGATAACGTAAATAGAGATAGCTTTTTCGAAATATCACAATATAATAGGACTAGAAATAACGGGTGTAAGTTGACAAGTAGAAGGTTCGAGACAGCAGTCGCCAAAAACCTTTTTACGCATAGAATAGTAAGTGTTTAAAAATCGATTAGACGCCAATGTTGAGAGATTGGGTATAGTTTTAGGTAGTAACATTAAGGCTTTTATGGTTCGGAACCTACATAAAATTGTAGGTCCCCTCCGCCACCACGAAGGACACGCGCAATACACAATTACAAACACGGTTTGGTAGACCAGCCACGAGTGGATCCTAGGGTCTTTGTTGGTCTGAAACATTATTCTCCTTTTATGTTTTTCCCGAAATTGGGTGGGAGTCGTGTAAAATTAGTCTGAGTTGCTCCGGAGCTGGAGTCGATAAAAAATAGTCGTCATTGCCCCAAAACAGTCGTAAGTAAGAGTTGCTGAAACTAACCTGGAGCTGGAGCTATGAGTCCTTAACACATTCACCGCCAGCACTTTTTAAGAAGGTAACCAACCATCGCCAGTACGTTTCCTGCAAGTTTTTACCCAACTACAGGGTCTCATCAAAACAAAAATTAAAACTAAAGATATCTCTAAACAAAATATACTAAAATAAAACTTAAAATGTATACGTTCAAGACGACATTTCTCGTCTTTGTCGGTGAATATGTTAATAGCTCTGGAACAAACCTGGAACGAGAGCTGACCCTTTGGAGCCCCTTTGGAGCAGCTTTGAAGCCGGAGCACCGAACTGGGAGGCTTGCCAACCCAACTCCCGTGTACTTTCGAGATCATCAGAACTCTCTCTTCAGGAAGTGTTCTCTTTCCTTAATAGTTTAAACATCTATCTATTTTTATCTATTATATATGAGCGTTTGTCTGTCTGTTCAACTTCACAAATCTGAACCATAATAAGTGAAGCAACAAAAGTGTGACGTCACAAAACTTCAAACCCGACGTTCTTTTTACATTACAAAGTTTGAACTGGATTTTTTTAAGTCAATTTCTCCTTAGCGAGAATCAAGTGTTAAAAGTTATGAAAAATGACGCCCCTTCTACGGTTAAAAGTTCGAATACATTAAAGTGTCATTCGCATGATAATGAAGCGCTGCGTTTCTTGTATATTTTGTTACTCTTCGTTTGGAGTCGCTTAACTCGCTGCTGGTAATAATAATAATAATAAAAGGTTGTTCAACCTCCTTCGTAACAGCTTTACGTGGAATCCAAACTATCTAAGGGTCACTACATCATCATCAGATCCCAAAGGACGGTCACCCATTCAACTATTGAACACACCCAACGTCGCTTAACCTCACTGATCTAATGGAAAGAGGTGTTACGACGTGGCCACGAATATAGCCTAAGGGTCAGTAGTACAGCTTCGCAATCCGAAGGTCCCGGGATCGAATCCTGCGGATGGCGTGAATTTAGAGATAAAATTTTAAAGCCGAATCGATCCAGCATCAACAGCACATGGTCGAATCGGCAGGTCCAAACCACTGGTACAGAGGAAGAACTTCCACGCAACATTTAGCTTAGAAATAAGTGATTGGATGAAGAGGCTTGTTTGCTTAACCCAATAAAAGAATGGTTCACGGGTTGGCACTCAGTACTAGTTTTTCTTACTTTTCCTTGGCACTGAAAAAAAATATGACGCACGCCATTTTACATAAGAAACAAATGATTTCCTAAACGTCCTTTGGCACTTCATGGCCCTCATACCTCCACTCCGGCGTCATGACTACTCAAAACAGAGGTCATTCGGGCGCAAAATCTATATCGATATCGATCGGAGTAAGATCCGGAAGGATCCGGAATAAGATCGGATGCCCGTCCTTACGCCACTTATAAAGCTACAATGAACGACCATCTAACCCTCAGACTTTGCGCGAAAACACCTTAGCAGTAAAAAAGTGAGAAAAAGTAGCCACGCTTTAAACGAGTTCGTTCAGTTGGTACCCCGACTAGGGGGGGGGGGATTATTTCTCCCCCCTTTTAAACGACCCATAAATTATGGGTGGGTCAAAATCAAAGACACGTTCCTGTAAGGTTAAGACTTCTTGTTGATTTTGATGTGCTCATAATTCAGGGTATGTATTCCCTGTATCCCAACTGAAGAAGGTTCGCGGAGGACGTTTGTGATCGATTTAGGTCATTGGAGCACGACGTTTGTCCGACCACACACACACACACACACACACCTTAGACAAGAATAAAACAAATGAACGGCGACTCCGCATGACACAGAGGATGAGTTATGCAGGAGACGGGATAAGAATTAGGGCGTTGAATGATAACTCTTTTGGTTTCTGTGTGAACCGCGGCCTCGCAGGGAGTGTAAAGGGCAGAGGGAAAGGAATTTAGGCCACTGAAGCCACGCTCCAAATTTTCTTCTAAGGGAACGTCCCAAAATGTCAAAACCGGTGCACGAGATCTCTCGTTCTTCTCACCCCCCCCCTCCAATACCATCCAAGAGAAACCCTCCATTCTATTCCCCCTCCAACTATTATTCTTTATTTACTTCTTCATAAGGAATCTGGGCTTTTGCTTCTCCCGTTCTCCTCCTATTCTTCTTCTTCTTCCTCCTCCTCCTCCTCCTCCTCCTCCACTTCTACCTCCACTTCTACCTCTTCCTTTAACTTTTCCCATCGGCCCTTTTCCTGCTTTATATTTGGCAAAAGGCGGAGACGGATTCCGTAATATCCTTTAAAAAACATTCCCAAATTCCTTTATTGTAGGACTTCCATATTTATGGGGTCGGTGGGCGTTCACCTTTAAAAGCGCTCTTCAAGAATAAAAATGTTCAAATATTTGAGGAAGATTCAGTCTCTAATGTCGTCGTCATTGTTATGCAAATGCGGTGTACGCCCCAAATTATACGATATGCATTTATTTAACGAGGTACAAAAGGCGTATCCTCCCGTACTGTACGTACTTCATACTTAATTTGTTTGAAATAAACCGTATTTAATCTCTTATTAATAATTTTACATAAATCAAATTACGATAATCCAAAGGGTATCTTGGCATGAAGCCCCAAAATTTTTGATAAGCCGATCTGCCTCTCGTTAACCATGATCGAAATCTGCCTTCTAGGACTCGGTTCTGAGATAAACAACTACAGTATATGCCGGAACGACATCAATATTCCTACTTGTATCCGAGATATTAACCTTTGATGTGGGGACCTGATCCTCGCTCGCGACATATTGTCACGTGATGATATAAATGTGTATGAAATTTCATCAATTTATGTTAAGCGTTTCAAAAGTTATGGCGCAAATTTCCATTTGACCTTTAATGCAGAGAGCTGATTACTGCTCATGACGCATCGTCTTGTGACGATCCATACGTGTGTAAAATTTCATTAATTTATGTTCGGCAGTTCAAAAGTTGCGGCGTGGACCCGAAAGTGTGACGGACGGACAGACGGACAAGTGCAATCCAGTATGGACTCCTCAATGTTTCTTTAGTCGGGGACATAATAATAATAATGTTTGGAGGTGTTTAACCTCTCTCCTAACGTCTATAAACGTCAAAGGACGGAAGGGACCTACAGCTTTACGTGAATCCGAACTACTACCCAGCCTAGAAAGACCCAGAGAAGTACTTGGATCGTTGCTAATTAAAGTCCAAGCCGAGAGTCGAACGTAGGACCTTCAGACCAACAGACCAGCCGTTTACCACTGGGTTACCCTCATGGATTACGATCGAGGAAAGAAATACAACGCATTAAAACCGCGTTTGGGCTCCCGGTAGCTCATTAGTCTCGGTGTTAGACTGTGGGTGGTGAGGCTCTGGGTTCGCCCCAGCTGCCGTCTCCCGCGTTGGGTTGCGCCGGCCATTCACCCCGTTAATGCTCGGGCTCAGGTGACTCACGAGGCACTGTCATCCACACGCAATGGGGGAAATGAGTTTCCAGGCTGTTACCTCTCCAGGCTAAAACCGTGTTTTCGAGGTCGGGTCATGCGGTGTCTTTCATTCATGGCCAATATCTTCGGCGGGACGTTCCTCTATTAAAGGAAGAAGAAAGTAAACGGAGATGTTAATAATTTGAGGGAAATAAATTATTTCCGCCTTATATTAAAGTTATAATCACTTCCCCACTCTACAGAGGGGAGATGGAACACCGAACTCACAAAAGTATATTGTTCCCAGAAAAAAAAAAGAGACTAATTAAATGGCGCGCGCGCGTAAGGGAGAGAGAGAGAGAGAGAGAGAGAGAGAGAGAGAGAGAGAGAGAGAGAGAGAGAGAGAGAGAGAGAGAACGGTCGTGGCACATTACTATGGAAACAGGAGCGGATATAATGGCACTGTTGCGCCAACATTTTGGACAAAGTAATTTTAAGCTTTGCCGACATCCCTTGGGCCGCGAGGTCAATCAAGGTCACGTGACGAGTGCATCATATTTTTTTCTTATGAGGTCACGTGAAAAGTAGTTTATCGGAATAAAGGAATCGCAACCACGAAGTCCTCAAACATAATACCTTTTCATTTATTTCATTCGTCAGTACACCAGGGAATGTTACGAATAGGGACGAATTCAAAAGGGGGGAAGCAGAAGGGCGGAGGCCCCCCCATGGGGGGGAAAATATATATACATAGTGAAAACATGTTTTGTAAATATTATTAGAAAATCAAAATGACGCATTAACCATTACTGTTACGAGTCATCATAAAAATAGATCTCATTTTGAGAACTAAAGGTCTTCCTCTAAATCCTATTAAACGTCAAATTTGCCAAATTAAAATTTGGTTGGTAAACCCGCGACTGCCCCCTCCTCTTCATGGAGAAATCCTGAATCTGCCACTGGTCACGAGAGAAACGCTAGCTACAGAAATGAACGGTATTTTGGTTCGATGGGGGCAATGCGTGAACGGGGATATGAGGCCACACGAAGAATGTTATTTTGGGTCATTGCAAATACTTGGAGTCGTGAGTCAGTCCTCAGAAGAAAACCTCCAGGTAATAACAACATGATACACAGTGAAAAGTAAGATTAACTTCAGTTGTATTAAAGTTATTTAAAAATGTGTTCAGAATTCGTGGACAACCCTGTATTAAACGATAATTTACATTAATATGTTATAATATGCCAAAATGCTATAACGTAAAAAAGTTTAAAAAAAAGTCAAACTGTCAACCGACGAACTGCAAAAGCTTTTCAGAACTTTAATTTCGGTATTTGCGTAATTTATCGCTCATTTAAACGAAATATTTTGAAACGGTTTTGGTATTCACTCCCACATTTATAGTATGGGTTCGACTACTTACTTTGGACTTATACCCATTTCGTTGACAAGACCAAACAAACGACACTAAAAAACTACTGTAACTTTAATCTAGCACAACTTTAACCTAGCACAACTTCAATGAAACTCACAATCAATATACTTGTCAATAGAATGTCAAGTGGATCAGATGTAGTAAGGTCGCTTATTTTTTCCTTATTATTACTGTGGGTTGGTTTTATAGTAAGCACCTTTACTACACCCTTTCTATAATTTAAAATTATATATATAGGGTGTCCATAAATCACCTTTACAAATTCCAATTTCACTGAACGTAAGCGAATTGAATTTGGATAGTTTATGGACACCATATATATACACACACACACACGAAACTTACAACTGACAACTTAATTCTAAATAAAGTCAACTAAACACATTTGAATTATATGTTATAATGAATAATAATATGGACGAAGCTTATCATTCTTGTAATCTGAAAAATTCAGTTTAATTTGAGGTGCTGCCATTAAGGAATGTAAATGACTCGTCTTAAAAATCTGAAGAAAATGAATGACATATTTTGAGGGGGGGGGGTAACTACTAACTAGTAGGCTACTAGTAGGCTACTAGTAGGCTACTACCAGGTAGTAACTAGCCTAACTAATGTTTCATATGCCCATTTACTTATTTTAGGAAAGTAACTTTTAGTTTACAATTTACAGGCATCATATATACAGGGTGTACATAAAGTCCTTTCCCGATTATAAACTGTAATAATTACTTGAAATTCAAAGGAGAGCGTGTAATGCTTTGTTTTGCGTGTTGTTGCATAACGCATCAAGTTTATTAGGTTTCTCATTACATCGAGACGTGCGCGCCGTTAGTTGCACGTAGCACATCCGAGCGAAATTAGAGTTCACGCCATACGTTCGCTAGCATATACAGTATCTCGTGACACTGTTGATGACATCGCAAATTCTCGCACGAAGAGCGTGTCAATGTCGGCAATGGGAGTATGGTACGCGTAATCCTTTGCATATCCCCGCAGGAAGAAGTCCAGGAGCGTGATATCGGGGGATCGTGCGGAGGCTATGGCACCGGCCCGTCGCGCCCAATCCATCTTCCGAGAAAAGTGGTGTTCAAGAACTCACGCACTAACAAACCGTCTTACCGTAAAATGATGGATGGGCGAAGATCTTCCAACTGGAGGCTACAAAGAACTCTAGCAAGTTCAGGTACACTCGTGCCGTAACATTCTTTTCACCAAAGAAGAATGGGCCTATCATGCATTAATCCACACCAAACAGTGACGAGAAAAAAACTTTATGCATTATGCGACAACCTGCAAAACAAAGCATTACTCTCTCTCTCTCTTCTTTGGATGTCATTTAATTATTAAAGTTTGTAATCGGGAAAGTACTTTCTGTACACCCTACATATGTCTGTAGTACAGTTATACAGTGTGTATTTTGTTCCTAGAGTTTACTTCACATACGCGCATATATATATATATATACAGGGTGTCCCATAAGTCCGGTGTCGTAGGAAAATTTATTTTAAATTGAATTTCCAAAAGTAATACATTAGAAGTAAAACAAGTGTTCAAATTGATGTCTTGTTTTGGGACCTTTTTTTTTTTGTTGCGGGTAGAATAACTCGCTTCCATATTAGCCATTGCGTTATTCTACCTGTAACAAAAAATAAGATCCTAAAACAAGAAATCAATTTGAACATTTGTTTTAAAGTAAATCTCGAGTCATATCGAGTCATATCAATGACTCATACCGAAGATCACGTGAATACGAGAAAAAGTGACGCAATAATGACAAACAATTTTATCGGTAGGAGATTCTACCAACGGGCACTAATGGGTTAACGAATAAATAAATAAAGTCCGAGGGAGCGTCGTCGCTTCAAATAGGAATGACGTGGCTCGAATACCTTGACATTGACTAAATACACAAACTCGCGTTGGGGGATGGTTCGTTGCGAGGTGGTGACGTCACGAAAACGTTTAGTGTGACGCTCTGGCCTCTGTCTTGAAAGAGAACCTTCGTTTGAGGCAGGAGCCGGGCAATCGAGGGAAACAAAGAGTTCTCGCGAAGGCAAAAGAATAAAAGCTTCGATTGAATACCCGATGGTGTCGCTGAACAAATGCCTGAAAGTGCCACCACAGCTATATTATGTAGAACGAGAGTCTTCCAAAATTTTTATTTTTAATAAGAACGTTCATTCCGCTTAAATGAAATTAGGCCGGCCGCACACAGGATCGTCTCGCGACTCAAGACTTGAATCGTGACGACTCGAGTCGCGTGTGAATTTACATTGACAGAATGGGAACCCCGCACACTGCAGCGATCGCGACGTGATTCTGGGAAATCGCTATTTTCATTCCTGTACATGTCGTGTCAAAACAGTAAAAACGCGATATTATAATATATAATATATATATATATATATAGATATTATATATATATACCTCGTTAACCTCGTTGAAATTCTGTGTATTGCTCTCTTCACACGAAGGTCAAGCTAGTGACCCCGCCCTAGGCCTGGCTTGGTGGAGGAGCGAGTTGCTCTCTTGCGCTCTTCACTGCACATAGCCAGTGTGTGTGTGTGTGTGTGTGTGTGTGTGTGTGTGCTTAAGGAAACGCAATTTAGTGAAAAATAAGAACGAAACGTTGGTAAATTTCGTCATAATTACTTGCAAACGTTTCGGGACAATGTTTCCATCATCAGTGCTAAAATATTAAAAGCGAACGTAATATTATAATGCATAAAGAATAGTCGAACATAATAATAGGTTACCCGGCACACGGGTTTAACATAATAATTACGTATATTTAATTACATTATAAAAATAGCGTAGTGACGCAATTACACACCGATGTTCAAGTATTTTGGGCGCCCGGTAACTCGGCGGTTACGGTGGAGCAGTCTCGGTGGTGAGGCTTTGGTCCGTTCCCGCCTGCTGGCTCCTGGGTTAGGTCGAGTTGGATGGTTACCCTTTTAATGCTCGGGATAGAGGCGACACTCGGGGGGTACATTCACGATGCGCGAGTTGGAGGAGGAATAGTCGTTGAGCAATAGTTTCTTACTGATAACGTAGAGAGATTCCAGAATGCGAAGGTCGGTTGGCTTATGGAATCGATAATTTTGAAATTGGGCGTAGAAGGGCGGTTGTGAAATTACGAATGGTCTCTTATGACTGATTTGGTTGGTTTATTTACGAGTCGTGAAGTTCTGGCTGAAATGCCTCAATGCTCGTTCATATTTGTTTGATATTGGCGGTACCGTATAGACTCTGTCACTACAAATCGCACCGCATCGAGAGCATAATTGAAAGAGGGGATTATGGACGAAACAAGGGCCTAAAACGGTTCTCCTTTATAATTAAAATGTAATTTAATCCTATTATTGTTGAATATAAATTAAAAATTAATTTCAGGGGTTCACTGGGATGAGTCGTTTCCGGAGTTTTTACTTTATTTTATACATTATGGGTTCCCCATACAAAGGAGAAGTGCAGAGGTTCTTAACAGGGGGGTCCGCGGACCCCTACTAGGGGTCCGTGAGTTGCGTTTAAGGGGTCCGTGAGTTGACTAGATTATATTCAGTAAAACAATTTTTTTCCCTTTTTTCGTGATAGCTAATTTTGACATCTAACTGTTAACATTTTGGATAAGCATTATGAAGGAATATCCTTCATTGAGTGATCAAACTCTTAAGCTTTTGCTATCATTCTCATCGACTTATTTGTGCGAAGCAGGATTTTCAGCAGAGTTCAGTAAAAACAAAAAGTAGAAATTGACTCCGCCTTGATGCATGTATGCGACTCGCACTTTTAAACTCCATTCAACCCAGTCTGGATTTATTAACAAAAAGGTTCAACAGCAAAAATCGCATTAGTTTATATATATATATATATATATATATATATATATATATATATATATATACAGGGTGGGCGGAAAGTAGCTCCTTATTTTGGATTGGTAAAAAAATACATATATTATCCATTTATTTCAGAAAAAATAATATGACAAGGTAGGCATACATGGTAGGTTTTCTCTAAAATTCAATGTGGGCTCCAACTCTTTCCACCAGCTTCTGGAGCCGCCCAGGAATGGCGTCCACTGACTTTAGCAGGAACTCCGGCGGGATGGAGGACATGACTTCCCGAATTCGGTCCTCCAGTTCTTCCAATGTCCTCGGTTTGGTGCGGTAGACTTCTTCCTTTATCCACCCCCAAAGAAAGAAGTCGCACGGTTACCGCTGAAAAACGGCAGAATCGGTTCAGTGTAACGGTGTGTGTGTGGTATGACCTCAGATCAGGTTGTGGGCCCGTTCCTTCTGCGCAACACCATGAATGCTGAGCGGTACCTTGCTATGTTGCGAAACGAGGTCTGGCCGGTTGTCAGCACATGGGAGAACATCGACGATCTGATATTTATGCAAGATGGCGCCCCTCCGCACTTCGCTCTTGTTGTCCGTGAGTGGCTGGATGCCCACTTCCCTGGGCGTTGGATGGGTCGTCGTGGTCCACATCAATGGCCAGCCAGGAGCCCCGACTTGACACCGTGCGACTTCTTTCTTTGGGGGTGGGTAAAGGAAGAAGTCTACCGCACCAAACCGAGGACATTGGAAGAACTGGAGGACCGAATTCGGGAAGTCATGTCCTCCATCCCGCTGGAGTTCCTGCTAAAGTCACTGGACGCCATTCCTGGCGGCTCCAGAAGCTGGTGGAAAGAGTTGGAGCCCACATTGAATTTTAGAGAAAACCTACCATGTATGCCTACCTTTTCATATTATTTCTTCTGAAATAAATGGATAATATATGTATTTTTTTACCAATCCAAAATAGGGAGCTACTTTCCGCCCACCCTGTATATATATATATATATATATATATATATATATATATATATATATATATATATATATATATAACCTTACAAAGGTTCCGCGTGATGATTTCTCATTTCGCGAAGGTCAAGCTTGTCGCCCCTCCTCTCGAGTTGGCCTGGTGAAGTAGTGAGTTGGATTCTTGCGCTCTCCACCTCACATAGCCAGGTACGCCCGGCTCATCGGGGATTGTTCTGAGCCAGGCGTCTAGTCTTCTTTTGAAGATTTCCACTGCAACTCCCTTCGTGTTTCTTAGGTCTTTGGGCAACTGATTAAACAGTTTTGGTCCTCTCACTACAAAACTATTTTCTTTCAGGGTTAAGGATGTTCCCTGTCTCGCCTTCAATTTGGGAATACGGCACAGTCTACCGCTTCTACTTTCCATCGTTGTTTGGGGAGTTATGGGATTCAGAGTAAGATTAGGGACTAGTTTCTCCATTATTTTCCAAGTGTAAATAATGGTGTATCTCTCTCTTCTCCTTTCCAGTGAATATAGGTCTAGTTTTCGTAACCTTTCCCAGTAATTTAGTTCTTTGCACCCATTGATCTTGGCTGTGAAGCTTCTTTGGATCCCCTCCAGCTGTCTAATGTCTTCTTTTTTATATGGGGAAGTTAGGACCGAGCAGTATTCTAATTTGGGTATTATCAGGGTTTTCAGTAGAGGAATCATTACATTCCTATCCCTTCGTTTAAAAGTTCTCAATATCTGACCCGTTATTCTCTTTGCTCTGTTTACTGCTATCTTATTTTGTGTTTCAAATTTCGCATCATCTGTCATTACAACCCCTAAATCTTTTGCTCTGGAATTTCTCTGAATTTCCTGTCCATTTGGGGTATAATATTCCATGCACTTTAGGTCTTCTCTTTTTCCGTACCGTAATAGCTGAAATTTCTCGGTGTTAAACTTCATATTGTTGTCTTCAGTCCACTTGTAGATTTTGTTTATGTCGGTTTGTAGAGATCCTATGTCTTCTGGGTTTCTTATATTTCTACTGATCTTTGTGTCATCCGCAAAGGATGTTACTGTGCTGTCTCTGTTAACGTCCTCATCTATGTCAGTTTAGCATGATTATGAAGAGTAGTGGAGCTAATACTGTTCCTTGTGGTACTGAGCTGAGGACCTCTGATTCTGATGAAGATACTCCTTGTACTGTAACGACTTGCCTCCGCTCACTAAGGAAATTATATATCCATTTCCCTACTTTTCCTGTTATTCCCATATATTTCAGTTTATGTATTATGATTCCGTGGTCACACTTGTCGAACGCTTTAGCAAAGTCTGTGTATAGTACATCATAGTTTTCATTACTTTCAAGTGAATCAATAATGTTGTTGTAGTGTTCCATTAGTTGTGATAGGCATGATCTGCCCGATCGAAACCCGTGTTGGTTATCATTGAATTTTTTCTGAGTTTCCAAAAAGTCATAGATTTTCTGTCTAACTATTCTTTCAAAATTTTAGTGAGATGAGATGTAAGCGACACTGGCCTATAGTTTTTGGCCTGGGATCGATCTCCTCCTTTATATATTGGGACTATGTTCGCGCTCTTCAGGATGCCCGGTATTTCTCCCGTGTCTAATGATCGTCTCCATATCCAGTATAGGGGCTCAGCGATTGCATTCTTGCAGTTTTTGATCAGTGTGGCATTCCATTTATCCGGTCCTGCCGCTGAGTGTGTTTTTAGTTTCCCTTTGGCTTGTGTAATATCATCCGTCGTAAAGTCGAAATCCGTTATACGAGTGTTATCTTATTTTTCGTTTGTGTTTTCAACTACAATAAAGTAAAGTTTCTATAAATGTTGTTTTTTTACGACCATCTTATGTTTCCAATTCATGAACTGAGTTTTTGGCACAAATGAACCCCTTACCCGTTTTTATGCTGGTTTTTTTTATGTAAACAGAACAGCGGTAAGTTTTACACATTTTTATTACATTTTTACTCCGACTTTGAAGTATAAATCAAGACTAAAAAGACTATACTAATCTGGATACCTCAATTTGTCTATATGCTACTTAATCATAATGTAAAAGATCATTTTTGGTGAGGGGGCCCCAAAATATAAAAATTTTGATAAGGGGTCCGCAGTACAAAAAAAGTTGAGGAACGCTGCAGTAGTGGGTATCCTTTTTAACTGCAGCAACTTTAAGGGGAGGGGGGTGCTGTATACGCTACTGAGAAAGTTTCTGAATAGGTGCTGGAATACTGTAGATGCTTTTGGAAGGAATTATCAAGACTAAACTTTTGAAGAAATTGTATTTCTTTATGAGGGGAAGTATGTATGTATGTGTGTGTGTATATGTATATATATATATATATATATATATATATATATATATATATATATATATATATATATATATATATATATATCCGGGTGCGGCAAAAGTAACGCCCTTTTAATAATTGTATCTTTATAGTTTTATACAGTATAACTTTTGTTTTATATTGTATCATTGTTATTTTTTAGTTTTTACTGAAAAAGTACTCATTATTTTTCTTAAAAACCTTATTATTTCTCTTAAAATGATGTAATTGATTTATTTCCTTCAATAAAAGAGAATAAACTAAAAAGGGCGTTATTTTTGCCGCACCCGTTCCTATATATATATATATGCGCCTCGGTGATGTAGTGGTTAGCTTCGATGACTACGAATCCACCGGCCCCGGGATTGAGACCCAGTGACCAAAGAAAGTGGTTGGTAGATAAATGGGTACCCTGGGTAGCTTAGTGGTTAAGACCCTGGGCTGCTGGTGGGGCGTAGTTCGGATTTCACGTTAAACTGTAGGTCTAAGGTAGAGTGAAAAGCTTGACCTTCGTCAGAATAAACAATTCGGGCGGAAGCTAACCAAAGGTTATATATATATATATATATATATATATATATATATATATATATATATATATATATATATGGGAATGAACTCAGAATGGTCCCCTGAGCTTTTTATGATACACACAGACAGTGCATGGAACAAGGAACTCTTCTGGGAAAATTAAATCCACTATAGTCCGAATAAGTAATGGTAAATGACAAATACCATAGTTTTTCTTTTTCATGATGCTAGCCCGACGTGGGCAACGGGTCACTCGCAAAGAGGTCCCATAAATATAGCTTCCCTCACCAGCTATCTGCAAAGCAGACAGGATCCAGCTTTGGGACATGGATCTAGGGTTTAAAGTAGCCTAGCCGCCCTGCTACATTCAGAACCTCAATATAAGCAAAAGACTCGCTGCCTTCACGTCAGATTGAATACATAAAAGAAAAAGGGGTAACTATTATATTTTTAGCCAAAAACCAAAACTTAAACCTCAACTGGTAGAATTGAGCGTCCACTTTTCAAGGCACATAACATGTCCGTTTCAAGATGGGAATGAACTCAGAATGGTCCCCTGAGCTTTTTATGATACACACAGACAGTGCATGGAACAAGGAACTCTTCTGGGAAAATTAAATCCACTATAGTCCGAATAAGTAATGGTAAATTACAAATACCATAGTTTTTCTTTTTCATGATGCTAGCCCGACGTGGGCAACGGGTCACTTATTCGGACTATAGTGGATTTAATTTTCCCAGAAGAGTTCCTTGTTCCATGCACTGTCTGTGTGTATCATATATATATATATATATATATATATATATATATATATATATATATATATATATATATATATATATATATTTTCTATTGAAACAACTTAATTCACATTATTATAATAAAATAATAAAAGTGCATTGTAATGAAAGTTGTCTAACCTCAACTAATATGTGGTATGATTGCATGACGACAATAAAATGCAAATGTCAGTCTAGCCAATCACAGGCTTCACAGAGGTGCGAGCCGTCACTTTTTTACTCGCATTCTCCAGGGTAACATTATTAGAATCTCCGGCTATCGCGAGACCCCATCATGGCCCCCACCAATTAAAAGATGAAAATACGAAGCAAGTTTCAAGTTGAAAGTATTAACCTTTGCCAAGGAACATAACTGTGCTGCTGCAAGACAATATGATGTAACTGAAAAGATGGTACGAGACTGGCCTTGTATCAAATAATCAAAGCTATACCATAATACACTTCGTAATGACACTAAATAAGTATATATTTTTGTAGTTTCCATTAGCTTAGGTAGACTGTGTTGCTTACCAGCACTGCTCCGCTGGTCAGTGATTAGTGGTAGGCCTAGTGCAAAGGTGGGCAGGACCGAGTTCCAAAAGGACCTAACTCCAGGAACTCGGTCCTTTCTAAGGACCGTGAGCGGGAAAGTCGGTCCTTTTCTCAGTGAGGACCGAAATGAGGAGCGACGGTCCATTTTTAAGCCATTCCGGACGGTCTTTTTTAGTGATTTTAGTGTGTTTAGTGATTATTTGAAGTTCTAAAGAAGTCTTCTTGAAGGGAAACTCAAGCATTTAACTTAACTTTTTTTCATCATTTATGTATTGTATTAATTATAATTTACGTTAATAAAATTAAAGATTTCCGGTGTCTTTAATTTCATTTTTCATTTTAATCAAATTTTTCACTTATATTACACTGGTATGCATATGAAATTTTTTTGTCTGCTGTGAGGGTTTTTTCAACTCATATATAATTCGACCATGCTGAATTCGAAAATGACATTGGTTTTCCTCAATCAGGTCAGGTTTTTTCTCTATTGGCCATTTATTATAAGTCCAATTTTATCCCCAAATTTATTGATTTTTTTAGCTTAAACACTGTAGATACGAGTAATATTATAAGAACACTCGTGAAAAATGAAAACATTGTGTGAATAAATACTTTTATTCATACAATGAATATGAAAAAAAGTTTATTGAGGAAGGAATTAAGTTTTTTTGGCTTTCCGTGTGTGTTTTTCTTCGGGCACGTCTCGCTTCAAACACCAGCAATAGTCCGCCAGCATATTGATATCCCAGTTTCCCTGGTACCTCTCTTCCATTATTTTGATATCTTGGTGAAATCGTTCACCCTGTTCCTCACTATAATCCCCGCAATTTTCAGGAAAATAGTCCAAGTGGGACCACAAAAAGTGCATTTTTATGGACATGCGCGACCCATGAGCTTTGAAAGCTTCCATCAAGTTTTCGACAACGGACTCGTATTCTGGACTTCTACGCTTGCCAAGAAAATCAGTGACAACTGATTTGAATGCCTGCCAGGCATTCTTCTCAGTTGGAGTCATTGCGTTTTCGAACTGAGTATCCTTGATCAAAGTTCGAATTTGAGGACCATCAAAACCCCAGCATTTAGTTTAGCATCAGATATATGAGGAAATTTACTCTCGAGATATCGGAATGCTGAACCCTCCTTATTCATTGATTTGATGAAATTTTTCATCAAGCCCAGCTTAATATGAAGTGGTGGGAGCAAAATTTTGTTGGTGGTACAAGGGGCACTGAAACGACATTATGCGACCCAGGTTCAAAATTCTCTCTGGATGCCCATTCACGCTGTGCATAGTGCTTCTCATCCGCTCGGCTATCCCATTTGCAGAGGAAACATGGGTATTTCGTGTATCCCCCTTGCATTCCCAATACAAATGCCACAATCTGAAAAAAAATGAAAATATTTAAAGAATTTAGGAATTTGTTATATCAGATAAAAAATCTATGCATTGGACTGTATCACTTCTGTGGGGAAGTTGTGTTCTTATACGCTCTCAAATAACCTTTGGAAAAACAACATAGTCAATAGCAATAGTTTACTTATGATATTAGTATTACCTTCAAATCTCCACAGATCCTCCAGTTATGTTGGTCGTATACGAGAGCATCCAGTAAAATTTTCATGTTATCGTAGCTCTCAGTAAGTTGTACGGAATGTGCTACAGGGACTGATGCAACCCTATTCCCAATGTTGAGAAGTACTGCTTTCAAACTTCGTTTAGACGAGTCTATAAATAGCCTCCATTCTGATGCGTTATATGGCAGGCCCAAGGATTCGATTAGCCCCTCAACATTGCAGCAGTACACTAAGGAAGAGGTATTTTCGTGCACTGCAAAAAACTTGCGGAATTCTTCCTCTCGTTTCCTATACCAGGAGAATGTTGTTCCCGGAGCCAGCAAGTTGTCCTCTCGAAGTCGTGAGCCCAAGATCTCGGCAGCTAATTTGGAAAGTCCTAAATCCCTGGTAAGATCATTAAGTTTGGCCTGGTTGAGAGGCCTCGGCTCATTTGAAGCGGTATTTTGAGGTATATACGACTGGGACTGGTCATTGGCATTGGTCATTGATTCATCATCAGAATCATCGAAGTCCAGGGTTTGATGTGGGTCGGGTATTGGAATTCCAGAACCATGGGGTACAGGTCTCATAGCAGAAGGAATGTCAGGGTATACAACAATGTGTTTATTCTTCTTGTTAACTCCTGAAAATAGAAACACAGAAACATGGATATAAAACTTGCATATGAAATAGAAGAAGCATTCAGACAGTGGCGGCTCGTGAGGGAAGGCTGCGGTCTGTAAGATATGAAATAGGTCGAAGGAGTCTGTATATTTTCTTTCTTTTCATTCATATTGTCCCTTCGGGACAATATGAATGAAAAAGAAAGAAAATATACAATCATTGTATATGTAAATGTAACTTGTATAACAATATGTATGTGTAAATGTATTTTCTATAACAATATGTATATGTAAATGTATGATTACCATTATGGTGAATATTATGCTATATATGGTGAATATTACATTATGGTGAATATTATGTCGTTTCATACGAGGATTTCAAAATATTTAAGAAAAATAAATTTATAAGCCCACCTTGGAGGTTTGTCATGCAGAAATAGCAATCTGTCACGTGATCCTTTCCTTCTCTCTAAATCATGGGAATTCCAAAAGGCAAAGATTTCGCTCTGCCTTTGCTCCATCTTCTCAAATTTTCAATGCACGTCTTGCAGCACATATGAGGGGCGAAATTTTTGTCCTGGTCCCGTAGCTTAATTCCAAAGTATGCTCTATACATTGTCTTCACAAATTTAGTGATTTGGGACTGGTTATTTGGCATGGTAACCGTCCCACATATGTAGCAGAATCTATTGGGATCATTTTTACACGCTCTATTCATTATGAAATATTTTATCTATATGCCTGAAAAGTAAAAAAAGATATTATACAAGTGAAACAAGTGATGATAGATGTTACTGTTCCAATTCCGCTTTGACAAAATCACGAAAAATTCTATTTTACTTATGAGGCCATAGCCGGATAACCTGAGCTGATTGAGAAAAACGGATTGCAGATTCGAAATCAGCAGGAAAAACTTTATAAGAATCACTTACAAAACCCTTGACAGCAAAATTGATGCATACCAGTGTTATATATAAGGACCGAGGACCGAGTCGTTCCTAGGCCCTATCTTAAGAAAGGACCGTGACCGGGACCGTCGGTCCAGTTTGAGGCAAGGACCGGGACCGAGACCGTCGGTCCTTTTTGAGGCCCGGGTGCCCACCTTTGGCCTAGTGAACGAAAGGATTATTGGAGCAGTAATTCCTCACTGGTTCATTTGGTTCCCCGAATCAAGTGCACGATTAGAGGGGTCGTCTTATATGGCGAATATAGCCCAAAACCTACATTTTAACTTGAAAATTTGGGGGTCGTCTTATACGCCCAGTCGCCTTGAACGCCGCGATATACGATATATATAATTAGTGATACAGAATCCAAATATGTTTATTTCCTACAGTTAAATCACAAATTGTTCACGAAACGTGTTATTCGAACGTTATCCGTATTGCAGATTAAATCAAGCAAATAATTTGGCCGAACTTCACACTGTATACTTGCAAAGATTGAAAAACAGCGATCAGGACTAGTTCGGATCATCTATTTTGAAGCCCGATCCGGGCCGGTCCAGTTACACCATTATATATATATATATATATATATATATATATATATGGGATGAATTTCACAATTAAATACGTGAAATGAATGAATGCTGCAAACCCACAAGGAAAAAGAAAAACGATTCCAAAACCTTTCGTGTATCCCCCGACGAGTTGTAGCTCTGAATACACGAAAGGCCTTGGAATCGTTTTTCTTTTTCCTTGTGGGTTTGCAGCATATATATATATATATATATATATATATATATATATATATATATATATATATATATATATATATATATATATAGGGTGGCGCAAAAGTCAAGAACCATAGGCACATTTTAATAATTATATAATTTGCATATTAATGTGTTTTGTTCTTTTCAGATTTGTTGTTGAACCTATGGCACAGAAATTGACAATAGATGAACGGATGGAGATAACGATAAATGAACGGATGGAGATAACGATAAATGAACGGATGGAGATAGTTTTAGTGTGTGCAAGGCGTGATAACACACACCGATCAGTTGCTACTGCTTTTAATGACAAACACCCTGAGAGGTCGCCAGCAATGTTCCCTCTAATTTTTTTTAGTCAGTGTGCGCAAGAAATTTTCATTGTGCGTACATTGAGATTCCTGGTGAAAAATTGTACAAACTTTTCTGAGCGCTGTTATCTTCAAAATGAAATACATATATAAATATTAAATACTTAATAAATATTATTTCCATAAGGTGATAGCTCGATCATTACGATACTATTAAATGGATATTAAAAAACTCTCTACGATATTATATATTCTTAATAAAGAAAACATTTTATCCATTCTAAAAATATGAATAAAATAAAAAATAGTAAAATAAAATTCAACAAAATAAAGAAATAAAATAAAAATAACATTAATTGAAAATTATTATTTTAGTTATCATTTCTCAAAACAATTTTTAGCATTTAGCAATTTAAAATAGACTATCAAGATTAATACATGATTTTATCCATTCACAAAATAGGAATAAAATTAAAAATGATAAAATTTCATTAAAATAAAATATAATCAAAATAACATTAAATCAAAGTGCCTTTCATTTAAGTATGATTATGATTTCTCCCTACGATCTTTAGCATTTGCCCATTCCAAATAAACTCTATGAAGTTTAATACATCCGTCATCATTCGGGTAACTTTAATTCGCATGAGCGTGTCCAAATGATTTTCTTTCAAGCGGTTTCTCAATTTGTTCTTTATAGAATTCATTAAACTGAAATTTTTGAAATTACTTCATTTCCTGTCGTGACTCATGATACGCTTGAGCCTGTGCGCATTTTATTTTGCTGTGTGCGCGGGTTTCACAACGCGTGTGCGCGCGCGCACGCGCACACCTTAGAGGGAACATTGGTCGCCAGTTGTTCAGGCATCAGTTGGAAAACTGTTCACTCGCTTCAAAGAAACGGGAAGTGTTCATGATCGGCCGCGTAGTGACCGGCCAAAAAGTTCAACCGATGTAGCAACATCACTAACGGTACTCAATCACCTCGAAAACAGCCCACGTAAGTCCTTAAGAAAGTTATCCCAGGAAACGGGTGTCTCCAGAAGACCCATTCAACGAATTCTTACAACAAATCGTTTCCACCCCTATAAAGTCCAACTCGTTCAGGAAACTGCACCGTGGCGACACAGACCGTCGTGTAGAGTTCTGCCAGTGGTTTCTACAACATCGACAGCTTCAACGAAGGATCATGTTCAGCGACGAAGCGATATTTCACCTCAGGGGTCGTGTCAATAGGCATAATGCACGCTATTGGGCCAATGAGAACACCCACTAGATGGAGGAAGGACATGCGCAATTCGATCCACGGATTATAGTGTGGGCTGCGCTCTGGGGGGATCGGTTATTTGGTCCGTACTTTTTCGACGGCAATGAAACGGGTGAAACATATCTGCATATGCTGCAAACATTTCTAATGCCCATACTGGACGACATTCCATTGGCAGAACGGGCGGAGATGTCGTTTCAGCAGGATGGTGCATCACCAAATTTCGCGACCATCGTCCGGAGCTCTTTAGATGAAACATTCCCAAGCGAGTGGATCGGACGGCGAGGGCCCGTCGAATGGCCACCTAGGTCTCCAGACCTCACGCCTCTTGACTTTTTCTCGTGGGGCCATCTCAAGTTGGTAGTCTATGCTGATCGACCCAGAACCGTACGTTCTATAAAGGATAAAATCACATGCGAGTGTGCCAAAATCAGTACCAATGTGTTAAGAAATGTTCAAACAACATGCATTCAACGCGTCAGAAAGTGTCTCCAAGTGGAAGGCCTCCAATTCGAACATTTATTATAATTTAATAAAATGTGCCTATGGTTCCTGACTTTTGCGCCACCCTGTATATATATATATATATGTCACGATGACGAAGCACTGAACTCTTCACCGTAACCCCTAATTTTAAATGCTTACTTAAAATACTGAATGAAGGCACTGTAATAAATAGTACAACTTAATTTATAAATTCTCAAAAGAGAAAAGAATTTTAGGAAGTTATCGCGAGTTAATTGGTATTACTCCTCCCCCAACCAAAAAAAAACCCTCAAACCCCCACAAAAAACAAACGGGGTTTAAATTTTACAAAACAACCCTGTTGAACAAAACCTTAAAAGGCAATTAATATTTTTATCCAATAAAAGACCTAAAATAATTTCTTTGCAGTTATTATTATTTATTATTATTATTGTTATTATTGCAAATTAATACAAAATAAATATAAAAATAGTAAAAAAGAAAGTACAAAAAAGGTGACAGTAAAGAAAGTAAAAAAAAGTGAAAAAATAAAAAAAATAAACGTTGAAAAGATGGTAATTTTTTTTTTCAAGTTCCTCTTTGAGTCTTTCCAAATATCTCTTATTGCATTTCCAATCTCTGCAAAAAAGTCTTCGAATACCATTTTAATACAACACACACACACGTGTGTAAATATATATATATATATATATATATATATATATATATATATATATATATATATATATATAAATTACATGCATGCCTGCGTGCGTGGTATCTCCGCATAAACGAGGTAGCAACTTTTTCAAATTCACGAGTCTAAAAAACTAATTAAACCTAATCTAATTTAACCTAACCTAACGTTAGTGCCATCAAACCGGGAAGGATGTGACGATTGTTTCGGACGCAATTGAATGTTAGAACGTGTTTTCTATTACGTCATTAAATAGCGAGGTACTCCTAATCTAATCTAACCTAACCTAAGCAAACCTTAACTAACTTAACATAATCACGATCATCATATCTTTTTTTTCCGACAATAAAAGTGTTTCTAAATTATTTAACTTGTTCAATATTCCGAGGTACCAAAAGTGTTACCTCACAAAATATTACCCCGTTACATCCGTGAATTATCACACACACACACACACTACCTTACTTATGCTGAATGAAAGTAAATCGATAAAGTGTTGAATACATGAAAGGGCTTGAAATCGCTCTTTATAGTTTTCCTCGTTCAGGTTCCGTGTGTTGGTCTCTCTTCACACGAAGGTCAAGCTGGTGGCCCCGCCTCTAAAGGCCTGACTTGGTGGAAGAGCGAGTTGCTCTCTTGCCGCTCTCCACCACACATAGCCAGGTACACCCGGCTCATCTGGTACCGTCCTGAGCTTGGCATCTAGTCTTCTTTCGAAGACTTCAACTTTGATCCCTGTAACGTTTCTGAGGTCCTTTGGAAGCTGGTTAAAAAGTCTTGGCCCCATGACAACCAAGTTATTTTCCTTCAATGTTTAAGAGGTCCCTTGTCGGGCCTTTAATTTGGGAACATTACACATTCTGCCTTTCCTACTTTCCAGTGTTGTTTGAATGGTAATTGGTTTAGTTTGAGGTTTGGTACCAGTTTTTCGATCATTTTCCCTATGCAGATTATGGTGTACCTCTCTCTTCTTCTTTCCAGGGAGTACAGATTTAGTTTACGTAGTCTTTCCCAGTAGTTGAGTTCTTTGCAGCCATCAATCTTTGCTGTGAAATGTGTCTGCGTTTCTTCTAGTTTATTAGTTTCTTCCTTTTTATATGGGGACATCAAAACTGAGCAGTGTTCAAGTTTTGGTATAATCAGCGTTTTTAGCAGGGGATTCATTACTGTCCTGTCCCTTCTTTTGAACGTTCTTAGTACCTGTCCCGCGACATTTTTTGCTTTGTTTATTGCTATCTGATTTTGTGTCTCAAATTTGGCATCATCGGTCATTATTACCCCCAAGTCGACCTCTTTCGTGCTTCTCTGAATTTCTTGTCTATCTGGAGCATGATATGCAGTCTGTTGAAGTTCCTTATTTCTACCATATCTAGAGCTGAAATTTCCCCGTGTTAAAAGTCATATTGTGGTCTTCTGACCATTTGTATATTTTGTTTGTGTCCCTCTGCAAGGGCTCCACTTCATTTGCATCGCTGATTTTTCTGCTGATCTTTGTATCGTCCGCAAAGGATGTTACTATACTGTTGCTGTTTACTCTGCTGTCCTATGTCTGTTAGCATGATAATGAACAGGAATGGAGCCAGTACTGTACCTTGTGGTACTGAGCTGCGTACTTCTGATTCTGATGATGATACACCTTGAATTTTGACGACCTGTAGATGTTCTCTGAGGAAGTTGTAGAGCTACTTTCCCACTTTGCCTGTTTTTCCCATGTTTCATTTTATTTGCTATTATACCATGATCGCATTTGTCGAAAGCTTTAGCAAAATCCGTGTATATGACATCATAGTTTTCAATTGCCTTTAAGTGGATCTAGGATTGTTATAGTGCACTATAAGTTGTGATAGGCATGATCTTCCTGATCGGAATCCGTGCTGATTTTCGTTGAGTCTTTGCACTGTCTCCAAGAAGACATAGATTTTCTCTCTGACTATTCTTTCAAATATTTTGGTGAGGTGGGATGTCAATGACACTGGTCATAGTTCTTTGCTTGAGATCTATCCCCTCCTTTATATATAGGGACAATGTTCGCTCTTTTAAAGTTGCTCGGTATTCCCCAGTGTCAAGGGATCTTCTCTATATCCAGTATAAGGGTGTAGCTATTTAATTTTTACAGTTTTTAATCAGTAGTGCGTTCCATTTGTCCGGACCTGCAGCTGAATGTGATTTCATTTGTACTATAGCTCTCGCTACATATGCTGGGGTAAAATCAAAGTCTGTTATACGTTCTCCTTGCAATTTCTCTTCGAAGAATGCATCTATGTCAGGTATCGCTTTGTCACTTTTTTGGGTACTGAATACCGATTCATACTGGGCTCTCAATGTTTCAGATATTTCTTTTAGATTGTCTCTTAGTTCATTACCTCCTTTCCTTAAGGGTCCGATGGTAGCGAGCGTTTCAGTTTTCCTTTTCGCATAGCTATAGAAGTATTTTGGATTTTCCTTTATTACTTCTACCTCCTTTTCCTCTTCCCTCTTTGTATGGCCCTCTCTAGCCAGCAACTCTTTCCTTTTGGCTGTGCTTTCGGAGCAAATTTTTCTAAAATTTTCAGCGTCTTTTCTTCCAAGGTTGTTAGCATTTCCTCATTTGTTTTATTCTCTAAAATTGAACTGTTCTCCACTCTATTTGGCCCATGTGTGATCTGATTTCCTCCCAATATATATATATATTTGGCCCATGTGTGATCTGATTTCCTCCCAATATATATATATATATATGTGTGTGTGTGTGTGTGTGTGTGTGTGTGTGTGTAGTTATTACAATAATAGTAACATCACTTTACCAGAGAATGACCTAAAAACATTAAGGCCCACTCAAAGTTAGTACCAGAAAAGTTTAATGTACGATAGTAACGTAACTAATGCTTCACACAGTTTGTTTAGTTTGCATGTAAAACGTTCATTCTAAGTAAATTACAAATTTCACACACACACACACAGGGCGTCACTAATAGAGAAAGGTGATTTGGTACAGTATATACTTTTTAAGGTGATATTATTTACGCGGGTGCCACAATGAATGATCTCGACGATTGGCACTTAATCGAGGGAGTGGTCCCCGTGTCATTGAAACCATTCGGCCGTAGATACCGCACAAACTCTCTTAATAGCAACAACATTTGACCTCACTCACCCCAACCCAATCACACTCCATAAAGGTAATTTAATTATAATAAACCATTGAAGACCACGACACCCTCCCGAAAAGGCCCCCACCCCACCCTCCCGTAAAATTTACTGTAAGCGCTTTGTGTCACATTTAACACGACTCGCTTTCATCATTTTAAGTGTGTTTTTATGACCCAAAGGGCCACGTTAAACGCCTTTTCGATTCTGGACGACCTCCGATGTAATTGTAACTCAGAGTAAACAAAGACCGCTCAACCTAATGATGAAAATTGATGAAACGCTGATGAAACTGAGCATTCCTATTAACACGGGAACGATTACCGCCACATTTAACTAATGATCCAGCGATCATTAGTGATTACTAGAACCACTGAATTGAACCGGAGGAGATACCACACGTAAACTCAAATCCATAACGGAACCTCAAAATACTATAATTTGAAATAACTTCTCGTTCACATACGGGGTGATCAAAAAGTTGATGCACCTTTTTTTATTTTTTTTTTATAATTACTGTATATAAAGTACAACTTATAATAATAATAATAATAATAATAATAAATAATAATAATAAATAAATAAAAAATTATAATACAAAACAAAAAACAAATTATAATCAGTGCACTGCAACTTTTTGATCACCCTGTATAATAAATAAAGTCCGGTCAGCGTATATAATTAAATTAATTAATTATTTATAATAATGTGGTTACCATTTGGGGAATATTTGGATTTAAAAAGTTATATTTAATTTGTTTTAGGCTCCGCGACGCGATTGTAAAGATTTCAGTCATTAGAGAGAGAGAATTTTTTTTACGTTATAAACACTGAAATCCATTCGCGTCACTGAAATGTGACGCAGAAATTATGCCTTACGTGATCATTACATCATCCAAAACAACAATTTGAGAAGCTCGCCTGAGGCGGTCTACGCGGAGGAAGGTCTAATTAAGGGAAGCAAAATAGTTATTTCAGTGAAATGAAGCGAAAAACGTGCACAGAATTCGAGCGACTAAAGGGGGACACTGCTAAAATGAGTAATACAACAAAGGTACGCGGAACAAATGATGGAACAACAGTGTTTCGAGCTTCTACTGAATCTATTGTCTGCCCTCGAACGATTTATCCGACCACATAATAATCAGAGAAAGGAAGCCCCTAGGCTCTATATATATTATTATTATTATAGTTCTGAGCCCTTCCTCTTTCCTCGCTCTGTGAATTCGTGTCCGACATTCACACGGAGGAATTATATTGATCAAAAGCGAAGTAAAAAAAAAACATACGAACACATTTATGCTTCAAATCGAATTCGGACGAAAACGTTTCGAGTCCGCTCTTATACATACAGTACAGTACAGTACAGTACAAAAGCCAAGAAACCACCGAGCATTTTATCGTACAAATAGCGATGTAAATTCAGTAAAGCAATTTTAACTATTGTAGCCTATTTTTTATTAACCCATTAGTGCCCACTGGTAGAATTTCCTACCGCCAAAATTGCGTTATTATTGCATCACTTTTTCTCGTATTCACGCGAGCTTCGGTATGAGTCATTAATATGACGCAATCTTTTAGAATTTTGGCGGTAGAAAATTCTACCAATGGGCACTAATAGGTTAAAATAAGATCCACAATAAGTTCTTGAAAGAACGTCTCTATAAATAGACTGTAATTCTGACTTAACTTATCTCAGTCACGCGAAGAAGTAGTAGGTAAGCAACAAAAGTAAAAAAAAAAAAACCCGCCAAAAAAAGGAGTTAAACGTTGCATTAATTTGAAAGTGACAAAAATTTTGAACTTTGGAAGATATTTCTAGCAAAAATCGGTTCGTGCGAAAGTCCTTTCTAGTTACTAAAATTGTATTTTAATTGTATATTACTTCAATAATTTTAGTTACTGATGATGGTAAATTCTGTTTCTGAAACGTCTACAAAGGTTTACATTCGCCTTGATTCTATTTCTTAACATATATATATATATATATATATATATATATACAGGGTGGGCGGAAAGTAGCTCCCTATTTTGGATTGGTAAAAAAATACGTATATTATCCATTTATTTCAGAAGAAATAATATGAAAAGGTAGGCATACATGGTAGGTTTTCTCTAAAATTCAATGTGGGCTCCAACTCTTTCCACCAGCTTCTGGAGCCGCCCAGGAATGGCGTCCACTGACTTTAGCAGGAACTCCGGCGGGATGGAGGACATGACTTCCCGAATTCGGTCCTCCAGTTCTTCCAATGTCCTCGGTTTGGTGCGGTAGACTTCTTCCTTTACCCACCCCCAAAGAAAGAAGTCGCACGGTGTCAAGTCGGGGTTCCTGGCTGGCCATTGATGTGGACCACGACGACCCATCCAACGCCCAGGGAAGTGGGCATCCAGCCACTCACGGACAACAAGAGCGAAGTGCGGAGGGGCGCCATCTTGCATAAATATCAGATCTTTGGGGGTGGGGTAAAGGAAGAAGTCTACCGCACCAAACCGAGGACATTGGAAGAACTGGAGGACCGAATTCGGGAAGTCATGTCCTCCATCCCGCCGGAGTTCCTGCTAAAGTCAGTGGACGCCATTCCTAGGCGGCTCCAGAAGCTGGTGGAAAGAGTTGGAGCCCAAATTGAATTTTAGAGAAAACCTACCATGTATGCCTACCTTTTCATATTATTTCTTCTGAAATAAATGGATAATATACGTATTTTTTTACCAATCCAAAATAGGGAGCTACTTTCCGCCCACCCTGTATATATATATATATATATATATATACAGGGTGTCCCATAACTCCGGTCTCGTAGGAAAATTTATTTAAAATTGAATTTACAAAAGTAATACATTAGAACTGAAACAAATGTCCAAATTGATGCCGTGTTTTGGGACCTTTTTTTTTTGTTGCGGGTAGAATAACACGCAATGGCTATTATTGAAGGGAGTTACACTCGTGAGGATAAGGCCTCCGCCTTTTCCTCATGAGTGTAACTCGCTTCCATATTAGCCATACCTGCAACAAAAAAAAAAGTTCCAAAACAAGGCATCAATTTGGACATTTGTTTTAGTTCTAATATATTACTTTTGTAAATTTTCCAATGAGACCGGACTTATAGGATACCCTGTATATATATATATGGCGCTCATAAGTATTCGTAAAGAAAAATATTTCAGTTATATGCGTCCTTACATGAATAGAATGGTTAGGAAAAGTTTACTGTTAGTTTGAAAATATTTAACAAAAAAAATTTAGTTTAACTCCAACATATAAAAATGTAAAAAATCAAAGAATTTGATGAAAATAGAAAAAAGTTAAAATGCAAAAGTTTTCGTACATTTATTTACAAAAATCTTTTAATACTTTGTGTGTCCACCTTTTGCTTGAATGACTTCGACGATTCGTTTTGGGGTATTTTTTTTTTTTTACGAGGTTTCGACATCTTTCGGTACAAATTTTAGCTCATTCTTCTAAAGAAAATTGTTGCAATTCATTCAGATTCGAAGTGTTTTTCTCGCGGACATCTTTTTTTCACTTCAAACCATAAATTCTCGATTAAATTGAGATCTGGGCTTTGACTGGGCCACTCAAGAAGTTTGAAATCATTTTGTTGAAGCCATTTTATGGTGTTCTTACTTAAATTATGTTTTGGATCATTATCTCGTTGCAGTACCCAACTGCGACCCATTCGCGATTCCCGAACTGAAGGCAATACATTTTCTTCTAAAATTTCCAGATATTTTCTGGAATTCAAGATTCCATTGATGACAAGCTTTTCTGGACCAGAAATCCAAAAGAATCCCCAAAGAAGCAAACTACCACCATCACCATCATGTTTAACCGTAGGGAGCGTGTTTTTTCCCTCGACTGTGGCATTTGATTTTTACCAAACATACCGTTGCTCGTTGTTCCTGAAGACTTTAATTTGGGTCTCGTTATCGAGAGAACTTTCTTCCGGAATGCGAATCCATCATTTTGATGATCCTTGGCGTACTTTAAACGAGCTTCTTTGCGCGGAGGTTTTCTTCGTGCGACTCTTCCATGCGGATCATTTTTCTCATTGTACGACGTACATTAGAGGGACGGACATCGATATATGAGGCAGTCTTAATATTTGGTAACTATCACCCGCCGTCACTCGTGGATTCGCGGCAATCCTTCTTTCAATTCGTCTAGCTGTACGTTCTGAAATCGTGCAAGGTCGTCCTCACCTTGGTAAAGTTTCGATTGTTCCAAAGCCTTTCCATTTCTTTATAACTGCAACGACCGTCGTAAATGAAATTCGTAGTAGTTCTTCTATCTTCCTATAACTCCTTCCAGACTCGTGTGCAGCAATAACAGATCTCTTAAGATCTGTAGACAGCTCTTTACCGTGACGACCCATTGCTTACTAATGGGTGGTACAGTCATCCGTCTTTCATGAAGATTCAAAGATAAAATTTTAGAATTCAGAATTGCCTACAGTCTCGAATCAATAAACAACCAACTACTAATAAAAAATTTAAATTGTTCATGCCTAAGTTGGACACAGTAAGTATTTTTTTAAATTTTGTAAATAAATGTACGAAAACTTTTGCATTTTAACTTATGTTTTACATCATATGATGAAGTTAAATAATTTTTTAAATGTTAATTTTTTCTAAACGAACGAAAAACCTTTTCATAACTATCTTATGCATGGTACAAAAGATAAGGACGAATATAACCTAAATATTTCTTTGTACGAATACTTATGAGCGGCGCCACTATATATGGAATTTGTAACGTAACGTAAAAAAATGTGGTGTGAGGAGAGAGAGAGAGAGAGAGAGAGAGAGAGAGATAGAGAGAGAGAGAGAGGAGAGAGAGGAGAGAGAGAGAGAGAGAGAGAGGTTTTGCCAACTTCCTTCTTCAGACCATTCGTGCTAAGAATTGTGCGTCCGTCCGGACGCAAAGTAAAATATCTTGAATGGCGTCCCAAATAACAAAAATCAAGCAACGAATCCCACGATTTGTTCTAGAAGTTCGATATAAGCACCGCGCTGAGACAACCACGCTCAAGTTCATGATTTATGACGAAAGTTTCGCGGAGGCAAAAATGTTCTGCATTTTCCACAAATTAATCACTTTTGGAAATTAAAGCTACGACCCTGTAACAAACAACCAACCAACGGATTGGCTTCGTTTGGACTAATGTCAAACTGGTTTCAAGGCAAAAGTTCTGCCATGAAGGAATTATTTTGAAGAAAAAGATTTATTTCCTCTCTCTCTCTCTCTCTCGTGTATGTGTGTGTGTGTGTAATTTCAGCATGAATCACCACGTATTTCAATAAACTGATTTCTGCAAAAGGTGCACTTATACTACTACTGCTACTAATAATTATTTTTATTATTCCAAATTATACGCGTACATGTAGAGTACACACATAAGGTGTAAGAGTAAGAAATAATAAATACATATAACTTGTCGCACTGTCATGTATGTGTGAATTCCTAAACATACACAGCATAGCCTACTACTACAGGTGGCGCAAAAGTCGCGCACCATAGAAATTTTTCCCATGTTCACTATAATACATTATTTAAATTCTGTAGCGATTGATCAATTTGTAGTACCTGCTATTCCATATATTAAAACCAAGCTCACCCTCTCATCTGTTGTTAATTTCGCACCCATCCCCTACCTAAATGAAAAAAAATAATATAGTCAACATTGAAAATTCCTATGATGCGCGACTTTTGCGCCCTGTATATATATAGATATATATAATGACCCTAGTATTTTTCGGCCTTACGACATCTTAGCGATTTGGCATTCTATCAATAAGTTATTATTAGGTTAAGTTAGATTAAATTAAGTTAGGTTACGGTAGGTTAGGTTAGTTTTTTTTAGTGTCGATGTTTTGGTCTTGCCAATGAAATGTGTGCAGGTCCATATTTTGTGTCGTGTGAGTGCCGGTCTTTTTTGAAAGTGGTAGTTGGCAGTTTGTCTACATGTAGAAGCAAATCGGGATTTTGTAGATGCGTGTCTCTCGCTCTGAAGAATGCTAGTACTGTTTTTTTGTGTGCTTGTCTTTATTAGCTATTTTGTTTCGTAATCCATTTGTGTGTTAAGGGTGTCAAGTGTAAGAGTGAAAAGTGTATCCGCGGTTTATGCCGATGCAATTAGGATAAGGTCTTCGATATAAGGGAGAAGGAGGTGACATTTCAGGTACCGTGAGAGTGACGTGTCGTTTACGTACAGAATGAAGAAAGAGGGTGGTGCGAGGACACTGCCTCGCGGCACCCCTGATTGTGATGTGAAAGCCAGTTGTTGTTGATTCTAACAATAGGAATACTTTTGTCAACGAGGGGTAGGTGTGGACTCGTTAAAAGCAGACCATAATGTTTCGTGAAACTTTCAAATTTGGCGTTTATATATCTCTATGTGGATCGTCAATGAAGTCGAAACCTGCTACGCATAACTTCATTTTACATTTATTAACCAATTAGTGTCCATTGGTAGAATTTCCTACCGACAAAATTGTTTCATTATTGCAGCCCTTTTTCTTGTATTCACGTGATCTTGGGTACAAGTCATTGATATGACGCAATCTTTTAGATTGTCCCATTTCAATGAGTCATACCGAAGATCACGTGAATACAAGAAGTAGTGAGCAATGACGACACAATTTTGTCGGTAGGAAATTCTACCAATGGACACTAATGGGTTAAAAGCTGATTATGCCTTACTCTTTCTGAATTTAATATTTGTGTACTTCAGGGTGTTTGTCGTCGCTTTAATTGTGACATATTTAGGAGGTGGTCATTTATGTCTGCAAGGAGTATCCCTGCGTCTTGTATAAATTGTGGGTCGTTACGTGGTCGATAAGAGAAGATTTGTGAGTATGGGGGTATGTAGGTTTGATTACATAGGTCTTAAGTATATCCTTGAGTAGTCATTCTGTTCCATAATGAATTGACAGTGCAGTGCAATCGATCTTAATTTTCATTAAATCTATCTTAAAATCCCCAATGACGAAAGAGCGCGACATCTTTAGAGGTTGATGACTCGTTAGATAATAATAATAATAATAATAATAATAATAAAAATATATATAATGTCAATAGTATTAACCTTTGTGGGTATCATGAGTGCCAAATGCAGCAAGCGATGCAGAGAAGTGTACAACAACTTACGTTCCATTTGTAAATTATATATATATATGTATATATGCAAATAACTGCAATGACCGCGCAGTATATAAATGAATAGAAACGACATAAGTATTAAGGAACGTTTCTGCACACGAGGAGGAGAGATAACGAAATAATGAAAAATGAGGCGGTTCGCCTCTTTTCATTATTTCGTTATCTCTCCTCCTCGTGTGCAGAAACGTTCCTTAATACTTATGTCGTTTCTATTCATATGTATTATATATATATGTGTATATATATATATCTATCAGGGCCGTAGACGTCCTAGGTATATACATAATTATTATATAATATATATTATATATATATATATATATATATATTATATATATATATATATATATATATATATATTACACTGTATATTCAACAAAGATATGTAAATTGTTTACATTACTTTACAAGACGATATTTAATTTTCTCTTCCTTTTTGACATTTCTTGAAGAACATCCTCCGGTTGTATTTCTAATTGCGGTGATGCTCATTAAGGCCAAACCATTCAGTCTCTCTTCAGAGGAAGAATTTCTTATGTAGGTTTTAAGTCTTCTTAGCGTTGAAAAGGATCTTTCTGCAGTGGCCGTAGTTATTGGCAGAGTGGCACCTATTTTCAAAAATGCATGAATTGTAGGGAATATTTCTTCATTGCATTCATTTAAAGAAGTAATGAAATCGATGGGCTTTTCATTTTGGTCTCTCCAAAGTTTGTCTCCACATCTTCAGTTCTCCCTCGAACTTTACTGGAACGCTCGCATCGTCAGGCCACTGAAGGGACAAAGTTTCGCAGCAGTTTTTCACTTCCTCATCCATCAGAGAGATGGATCTCTTCGGCAACAACGAATGCAGTTTTTGTAATACAGTTTTATGGTTGAGAAATCTATCATTTAGTTCATTTAATAAACAGTCTAGGAAAGGCACATACGCACAACGTCTGTAATACTCTTCAACATTCTGTGTAACAAAGTGATCACCTTTCCGTCCGACCGAAGGTGGCATTTGAATTGTTGTACCCAAACTTTTACCCAAGTTTTCGGCTTCACAGAAAACTGCTTTAAATTTCGAATCGGCAGAGTCCCTCAGGGCTTGTATTTCATCTTTAAAACTTCGGCATGGTTCAGGCAAGAAGCAAGATCACATTGTTTAGACTGCAGGAATGTGCAAAGGCCATACAGTAGTGCAAACACCTGACTAACAATAACCAAGCATATCAAAAATTTGCTGCTCTCAATAGCAGTTAACAATGTGAAAGCCTTCATTGTAGACTCTTTGTCCGTAAAATCCTGAATTCTGTTTAAAGCTTGAGAAATTGGTGCACAAAATTCCTTCAGTAACAGAATTGAATCTAAATGTTCAACCCACCGAGTCTCACAAAATTTCAGAAGACGGGTTCTTTTGGCATCAGGATACATTTCATTGATGCAACTTTTCAACATATGACTTCGCTTAGGAAAATGTCTAAAGAAAGCTATTATATCTCGCATTACCGTTAAACTAGCCCTTATTATTGGCACTGAACAAGCGTGGGAAAGGGCCAGATTTAGGGCATGGCTAGAGCAATGAACGTAGAGAGCCTGAGGGTGCGTTTGTTGTACAATAGCTGCACATCCTTTCAATTGACCACTCATTGACTTAGCCCCATCATATCCTTGCCCTCTCATGTAGTTTACATCCAACCCCAACTCTCTCAGTTCTTTTAATAATGTTTCAGCAAGTGCCCTACCAGAACAGTCATGAATAGGAAACAAATTTCAGAAAATCTTCTCGCAGCACATAGTTCTCTTCACTTTTTAACACTTACCTAACACAAAGAGTATATTGTTCCACTCCACAGATGTCTGAGGTCTCGTCCGCCAGAACACTAAAATATTTTGAATGACTGATCCGATTCACGATACGAGACAGGATTAGATTACCACAAATATTAATCACTTCATTCTAAATTTGAGGGCTTGTGTAGGTTGCATTTCGACCACATTCGGTGAAATGCTTCTTTAGATTCTCATCTCCACCACCAATCCTAAACCGCAGTAAAGCGCGGAAATTTCCATCATTTTGTTGATTTTCTTCCAAAATCTCAGCATCGCTATCACCCCGCAATGCAATTTCTTGTCGACCACACAAAATAATGGTTTCAATAATTGGCATGAGTTTTTTTTCTGTTTTCTGAGGTTTTTTGTCTTTTGGCACTGTCTAAGGTTGCACAGATATCCTTTTTTTTATTTTCAAACACTGACAAAAAAATTTGTGCTTTAACACAGCTGTCTTTGTGATAATTGCTAGTTTCGTGCTTGCGGAAATCCTCTTTTGCATCTTTCCAACGCATATATGGAGCATTAAACTAGTGCATTCAGTCTTATGTGATTTCCTTCACCAACTTCTACATTTTTTGCAAAGACAAAACAGTACCTGCAGAATGCACCTTCACTTGCTCGAGAATATGCAAGCCACTTAAATTCAGTCAGCACTTCCTTTGAAATTTTAAGTTTCTTTTACCCGGCGGAAACTATAATTCTCCGGGTACCCAAAGATTTTTAAGAATATTATATTTTTCCTCGTCTGTACATGATTTTTCGAGGAACATGCCAATATCCAAAGACATTTGTGACTCGCCACACCGAGGAAATAACATTTTCAGTTTTTTCACTTCTATTTGAAGTTTCACCACTGTCAGAAGGACAGATTAAATCACTGTTTTGTTTTTGTTTTAGGCTCAAAATAATTTAAAACACTTGCTTGCCTCTTGTTGGCCATATTGTAAATAGGTCAGACTCACAGTACCCACAACACGTGAAAAAACAAAGGAAGTAAACAGCATGACTGACCGTATATTAGGAATTGACATCATGAGTGACGACTGCACA
>JAJOZX010005546.1:60000-125000 GCA_023014485.1 Bathynomus jamesi | reverse complement strand
AAGGACCTCAGAAACGTAACGGGGGTCAAAGTTGGTCTTCAAGAAAAGACTGGATGCCTGGCTCAGGACAGTACCAAATGAGCCGGGCGTGCCTGGCTATGTACGGTGGAGAGCGCAAGAAAGCAACTCGCTCTCCACCAGGCCAGACCTAGAGGCGGGGCCACCAGCTTGACCTCCGTGTGAAGAGAGACCAACGCACGAAACAACATAAGGTTCATAAGGAAGGTGTGTATATATATATATATATATATATATATATATATATATATATATATATATATATATATATGGTGGCGCAAAAGTCAGGAACCATAGGCACATTTTATTAAATTATAATAAATGTTCGAATTGGAGGCCTTCCACTTGGAGACACTTTCTGACGCGTTGAATGCAGTGATTTTATCCTTTAGAGAACGTATGGTTCTGGGTCGATCAGCATAGACTACCAACTTGAGATGGCCCCACGAGAAAAAGTCAAGAGGCGTGAGGTCTGGAGACCTAGGTGGCCATTCGACGGGCCCTCGCCGTCCGATCCACTCGCTCGGGAATGTTTCATCTAAAGAGCTTCGGACGATGGTCGCGAAATGTGGTGATGCACCATCCTGCTGAAACCACATCCCTGCCCGTTCTACCAATCGAATGTCGTCCAGTATGGGCATTAGAAATGTTTGCAGCATATGCAGATATGTTTCACCTGTTACATTGCCGTCGAAAAAGTACGGACCAAATAACCGATCCCCCCAGAGCGCAGCCCACACCATAATTCGTGGATCGAATTGCGCATGTCCTTCCTCCATCCAGTGGGGGTTCTCATTGGCCCAATAGCGTGCATTATGCCTACTGACACGACCCCTGAGGTGAAATATTGCTTCGTCTCGGTGTGTGTTATCACGCCTTGCACACATTAAAACTCTCTCCACCCCTTCATCTATTATCAATTTCTGTGCTATAAGTTCAACAACAAATCTGAAAAGAACAAAACACATATTATTAAAATGTGCTTATGGTTCCTGACTTTTGCGCCACGCTGTATATATATATATATATATATATATATATATATATATATATATATGAAAAAAACCACACCTCAAACATTTTTAACAGTGTGAGTAGCGATAATCTTAAGATAGATTGCGGCGAAACGCCTGTGAGAGGGACAAGGGAAAATACTTTGAAATCAGTTCCTGAAGTAGAGAGGTTAATTAAAAAGTTAAAGACTGGTTTTGCGTCAGGGGGGTAGATGACCTATCGAATGAGTACTTAAAATATGGCAATGACGTGGTATGTCTGCCATATTGGGTTTCGACGCCATAGGTCTTGTTTAACTAATTTGTTAGAATTTTATAACGAAATAGTGCGCGAATACGATAGGCATAGAGCAGCTGACGTTATTTATTTAGATTTTAAAAAGGCGTTCGATACAGTTCCGCATAGAAGATTAATTGCGAAGGTCAAAGCGCACTGTATACGCGGTCAGGTAGCTAACTGGTTAGAAGAATGGCTTCGTGCTAGGAGGCAGAGGGTGGTAGTTAATTGTAGTGAATCGGGGTGGTTGGACGTTAGTAGTGGTGTCCCACAGGGTTCAGTGTTAGGCCCATTGCTATTCGTAATTTACATTAACGACAGAGATGTAGGATTGACTAGTAACGTGTCAAAATTCGCGGACGATACTAAAATAGGCGGTAAGGTTGTTAGCGAGGACGATAGAAATAGGCTCTAAGACGATGTAAATAGGATTATGAAGTGAACGGATAAGTGGCAGATGCAATTTAACGTAGACAAATGTAAAGTTTTGCATGTAGGTTCTCGTAATAATTACACGTACACGATGGATGATAGAGAGTTAGCGAGCGTTGACGAGGAAGTAGATTTAGGCGTACGCGTATCTCAGGATTTAAAGGTTAGGAACCAGTGCCTGGAGTCTTGCGCAAAAGCTAATAGGATGTTAGGCTTCATAGCGCGTAATTTCGAATTTAAATCGAAGAATATTATATTGCCCCTTTACAAGTCCCTAGTCAGGCCTCATTTAGAATATGCAGTTCAGTTTTGGTGCCCGTACTTGCGTGAGGATATTGATAGGTTAGAAAGGGTTCAGCGTCGTGCCACGAAACTAATTCCGTCATTGCGCAACAAGCCTTATGAAGATAGGATTAAAGAGTTAGACCTGTATTCACTCGAAACTAGGAGATTAAGGGGGGGGAGCTTATTGAAGTTTTCAAAATCGTTAACATCGATAACGTAAATTTTGACAAATTGTTCACTTTCGATAATAGTAATACTCGTAATAACGGATTTAAGTTGCGTGGCAGACATTTCATTACTAATATCGCTAAAAACTTCTTTACGTTTAAAGTAATTGATAAATGGAATAATCTTCCCGCGCCCGTCGTGAACTCTACCAGCGTTAGTGTGTTTAAGAACCATCTTGACAGACATTTTAAAAATATTAACGTTGTTTAAAATTAAAAAAAAACAATTAGCAACAGGAGCTCTGGGGGTGGTGGTCGAGGATGAGTCTGTTGACGATTAATGCCAGCTTGTGACATGCCAGCAATAAAATAAAAAAAAAAAAAATTAGATTAACACGAACGTAGATGTAGCTCGTAGCGTAAACTAACCCACTTTTTGTTTAACTTTACCTACTTTTTTTTTTCCTTATTCTCTCCTTACTTTGCATGTCTGTAACTCTCTTTTCTTGCATGTTTGTAGTTTGCATGGTATGACAGTGAGTTAAGACTGTGTTTGCATGGTTTGTAAGCGTTCTTATTTTACTTCTTTTCATCTTTCACCCCTCTCCTATTCTCTCCGACTATTTTTCTGACTTGTCGGCAGTGGCCGGCGGATGATGATGGCGAGTCTTTTTTCTCTTTTTCTGAATGAATGTTAACCCACGAGTGATAGGTGTTCCTCCTTACTTAACCCCTTATTCTCTTCTCTTAACCCCCTATTCTTTCCTTTCTCTCGGGTTAACCGTAGAGTGGATCTTAGGGTCTTTGTTAGCCTTAGCTTCTGTAGATCTGTAGATATCATTGCTCTTATCAGCCATGCTTGCTCATAGCTATATCCCTGCAGAGTTCATAAGGGTATATATCTTGCGGCTGGTCAAAAATAAGTATGGAGACATTCTGTCCAGCAATAATTACAGGCCTATTGCTGTCGCTTCCTGCTTCTCGAAACTACTAGAAAAACTCTTGTTACTCCGATTAAATGATTACCAATGGACATCTCTTAATCAGTTTGGATTTAAAAGGTCCCACTCAACTGATCTGTATATATATGTACTTAAGGAAATAATATCTAAATACACTGACAGTAATTCAACTATTTATAGCTGTTTGCTAGATATAAGTAAGGCATATGATAGAGTGACCCACAATATTTTATTTAAAAAACTAGAAGACAGGAAGGTTCCCATGTACATATTAAATTTATTGAAATTTTGGTATTCCCACCAATCTTTTACAGTTAGGTTTAGCAATGTACTATCCGAATGTTTTGGCTCCTCTTGCGGGTGAGACAAGGCTCCTTGCTCTCTCTCCTATGTTGTTTAATGTGTATATTGACGGTGATTGCTTCACTTAATGAGGCAACAGTGGGATGTTGTATAGATAACACAAGAATAAATAACTTAGTTTATGCCGATGATATGGTGTTAATAAGTCCCTCTGTTAAAGGTCTGGATCAGCTACTAAAAGTCTGCGAAGTGTATTCGCAGAAACATGATATTCTTTTTAATGTAACAAAAACTAGTTATGCAATTTCATCCTAAAAGTTATAATCAGCCAGCTGATATTAGGTTTAAAATGAGAGGTAAAGTAATTGAGGAAGTACAAAAGTAAGTATTTGGGTCAAACTATTACCAGCTCCTTGAGTGATGACTCAGATATAAGAAAATCTCGAAGCCTTTGTGCTAAAGCGAATATGACTATACGGAACTTCCGGTTCTATACAAGTGAAGCCAAAGACACTCTTTTTTCGTACTTTCTGCAGTAATATATACGGACGGCAACTCTGTGTGAATTATAAAAAAGGTTCTGGCAGAACTCTAAATTTGCTGTACAACAGGTCTTTTAGACTCGTACATAAATTAACCCCCCCTGAGATGCTCAGCGTCGCAAATGTTTGCTACCAGCAATGTCCCGAGCTTCCCGGAGGTAACAAGACGTGCTCAATACAGTCTAATGCAAAGAATTAAAATTCAACCAACCCGATTATCCAAGCTATCCACGAGTCCTGCCGTTTGTCTTCTAAGCTATGGAATTCATGGTACGAAAACGTGTCTGTAGCTCCACTTAACTTCGACATTACTGTATTATTTCTAATCAGTTGTGTATATCTCCATCCGTAGTATGTAAACTGTCATTGTATTATTAATATTTGTCACATGGAATATAGTCTGCCAATAAACCTTTTCATATATATATATAAGAGAGAGGGGGAAAGAGAGGTGGGGGAGAAGGAAATCCAAAAATCCCCAGTGAGAAAATTCATTTGGATTCGGGCCAAACTATGTCTGAATGGAATGAGATTCGTTGTCATAGAATCTTTTGTTTTTATAGGAGAGATGGTGTTCGCCAAACGCCTATTAATTATCTCCGTGTCACGTGATGTCGCACCCAATTCCTGACGTCATTCTCTCCTCCGAGACACGAAACAAGAGCGGCCTTTCCCTCTAAGTGAGAGGGTATTTCACTTTTCGTGAAGGGGACCCTTTATAGGCACTCATTCGTGCCACTTTTTTGCCTCTTAGATACTGTACATTCCTTTTAGGAGTAGGAGAGAATATACGTAGATATTGAGATAGACAGGTAGGTAGAAAAAGAACCTTTTATGAAAATAAAGTGGAATTTCATAGGGGAATGGGAGGGAAATCCCCAAAAGCAAACGGTCTCCTCTTTTAATAATATTTGAACATGTGCGATAAGGGAAGGTTGGTGTGATGAGGCACTTTTTAGGTCGCACCGATGAGAGCTCTCTCTCTCTCTCGCATATATATATATATATATATAAGCAAACAACCACAGGGAAAAGGAAACACAAAGTCCGAGCGCTTTCGTGATATATTCACATTATCAAGGAGGAACAGAAAATATCCTCCTTGATAATGTGAATATATCACGAAAGCGCTCGGACTTTGTGTTTCCTTTTCCCTGTGGTTGTTTGCTTATTAATAAGGTCACGTGTTATTTTGTGATTTTAGTGCATATATATATATATATATATATATATATATATATATATATACACACCGGTCCCTCTCCCTTCTTATTTCTGTAATTCCGGAAATCCGAGAAGAACGAAGTGCTTTTGAATGACTTCCGAATCTCGGACACGAAGAAAACGGGAGTAAAAATTTCTTTACACAAATCGGGGCCATGTTCGAATCTTTACACACACACACACACATATATGAGACGGGACATAAACCCACATAATATAGATTTTTCATACAGTGTACTGACCTTTTGAACGAAACCATTTTATGCCCCACGGAACTACTGCAGTGATACCTACCATCATATGGTGTGGATCACCCCTTTTTTTTTTTTTTAAGTGTGGAAGGATTCTCACATTTGCTACATAGAATTTATTACTCCTTCATTTTTTGGTTTAATACTTATACGAGACAGACGCTCTTAGAGATCATAAAACATTAATTGATTTATGGTCATTTTAGGGTCATCTTATGGTCATCAGATAGTCCAGGAAAATGTCTGATAATAATCTTCTGTACTACGGAGTGAACCGAAAGTTAAAGCGTGAATTAATAATATTTGGGGGGTTATGTTTTTACGTGTTAAAACTATTTCAATGAACAACCAAAGAGAGAGAGATTACAATGGTACAAAAAAAATTATCAAAACGGACACGTTCAAAGACTGTACGTAGTAGTACAATGGGTGAAAGAAAATAGCAGTTTATCTACTCGTAAATGTCAAGGTTAGCCTAAAATACATTAACCACTGCCAGACGGATTTGCATTATTTAAAAAAAAACCGCCTTAGATAATCGCTTTAAAAGATAGTTCCAAAAATTGCTACTTAGATAGTCTATCGTAAAAAGGTTTCGAGAATAGTGCGCTGCGAAGAGATGGTGCTGTCGTGTCAGAAAGTCGTATATTAGTGATGGGAATGAGAGGTGGGGGGGGGAAGGGTTTGAGGCTTCAAAAGAATAATCAAAAGTGGCCGCGATTAATGGAAGGACGTTCTTCGAAGTAATGAGTCCATAAGTGAACTTGTTGGAAATGAAAAGCGAAAGAGCGTGATACGTAATAGCCATGAAACACTTTCTTTTCAACTGTATCAGTAAAGACTATACTACGAAACACGGTAATGGTCCCGTTATGATGCGAGGTTGCTTCAGTTCAAATGGCGTGAGTGAATGATATAACAACCAGTCAACCAACGGGAATACGAGTAAGATCTACTACCACAAAATTTTGGTTTCATCTTCCACTGCCGAGTGGAGTTTATCTAATTTGGAAAGGATTCATCTTCCAGGAAGGCAACAACGATCCCAAACGTGTAAGAGTACTCGAGAAAGCAACAGCAGATTGGGAATGGTTTAAGTCAATGATGCCCAACTAGCGGCGCACCAGTAGTTTCTATCCGACCTTCCATAAATCAAGCAAAAATAAAAAATTTACCTATATTTTTCAAGCGTTGTTAGCCAAGTTTTACTCAATAAAATAAATGATTCACACTCAAATTTTGTTGTCGTTGTTGTTATGACCACGAGAATAGCTAATTTCCTTAATTACTTTATCGCCTAAACTTTAGACAATAAAGTAAGGAAATTTGGTACATTGCGAATACAACAATGAACTCAACGATACTTTTTGAATAATTTTTTTTAATTTGATCTTTGCTTGAATATGATTGACTAATTTCAAAAATCTTTCCTCAATAGTTTTTACATATTGAAACACATCAGAAAAAAATAAAAATATTTCAAACGTCTTTTAATGTAAATTCTGAAGGTACCAAACCATTGTCGCGGTTGGAACTTTATTAATTCCTTCCACTGCGATGCTCGCTTCACTCGAAAATCCCATTTTAAAATGATAAATTCGGCCCGCGACCGAAAAAAGTTGGTCACCACTGGTCTAAGTGAATGGTGGTCAAACCTTTTTGAGAACTGTGCCATGGGTACGAGTTATATCATACTGGCGTGCCACAATGACCCGAAACAAAATTAATATAGACCTACTATCTTATTTTTATATTAGAAATAAAAAAGTGTCACCTTAACTGTTCTACTGTACCGAAAATGGGACGCGCGCCGCAATTTGGTCATCGCTAGGGCGGTCAAAAGTCAATAAAGTAAAATTGTTTCCTATGGAGCACTTTTCGCTGAAACGACTGAAAATGCAATAAAAACACCTGTAGGGGGTATATTACCAAAGTTAATAGGTCAACCAAAAGTCAACTTTTACCTGTTAGGTCAAAAATAGCAATGAGGTAAATAAGTCAATTTTTTGGAATAATAATTAAAATAACTAAAATTGGCATCTTTTCGGTTAACTGGCAACTTCGCTGCTCGTATTTGTCTTATTCAGTTATGTCCGTTCTGGTTTTGGATGTGGTTGTGTTGTATGTATTGTGGTTACTGGTTACCATTTTTGATTTGTGATTTTTTCTGATTTGTGATTTCACCGATTTCGATTTCTTTTGATTTCAGATATTTAAAATGCCAAAAGTTGCAGTTAGTTCTATTGCTAAAGTGCGCGCTATAATTGCAAAATATCCTAATGAATTCATTTGTTCAGGAAAAAAATGAGCTATACTGTCAGATTTGTTGTGTTGTGGTCAAGCATGACAATCCTTTTTGTGGATAAACATCGCTCTACCCAAAAGCACCAGCGTGGTATAGACTAAAATGTGGGAAATGAAAAGACGCAAACCCTTTTAAAGTACAAGTCTTCAGATTTTTCGGAAAAACTTGTGACTACATTTCTGTCAGCCAACATACCTCTTCATAAGTTGAGCACCCTCATGTGAAACAATTGTTCTCTGAATTAGGTGTAGCAGTGCCTTGCGTGTCAACTTGCAGATCAATAGCAATGAAATAGGCAGAAAGCGAGTTAAGTAGAATAAAACATTTGCTAGAGGGTAAATTAGTTTTCCTAATTGTTGATGAAAGTGAAGTAAGGGGCTCAAAATATTTGAACATACTTGCTGGATCTATTGATGTTCCCAAGAAAACATATTTAATCAGGTGCGATGTTCTTCTTGGAAATGTTAATGCACGAACTGTCATACACAAGATTGACGATACTGTAAAAGAATTCGAGATACCAAGAGAAAATTTCTGTTTACTTCTGTCTGATGCAGCTCGTTACATGGTGTCAGCTGGAGCGACACTCAAGCAACTTTTTCCAAGACTTTTCCATGTAACGTGTCTTGCGCATGTTACATAATTGTGCGATGCAAATAAGAGCATTTTAGTGATGTTGACACTTTAATTGCATGTGTCAAGGCTTCTACTCTTAAAAACAAAGGAAGGAAGGAATTGTTTGCTGAAATAGGAACTCCTCCAGAACCGATTGTAACACGTTGGGCAAGCTGGCTGAACGCTGCTTTTTTTATGCAGACAATTTTCCAAATGTGAAGACAATTGTGGAAAATTTGAAGATGAAAGAATCATTGTTCAGAAGGCTAAAGAGTGTGTTGCTAATGAAAAACTGCCAAAGCAACTAATGTCAATCAAAATGAATTATAGTTTGATTGCTAGCTTAGTGACTAGGATGGAAGCATCTGATTGCACCATTAGAGAGGCATATGAAACCATTTCTTCTATCAACCTTGGCGAAGATATGTGTTCAGTCAAACAATACATTGAAACAAGACTCAAGACAAATGGTATTTGTGAAATAATTAACCTCACTAGACCTGAAATCTCACCAACAGTTTATGGTCAGCTTTTGCAATGTCAACCAACAACTGCCGCTGTAGAGAGATCTTTCTCCATGCTTAATAAATTATTAAGTAAGGATCGCAATTTTTTGCCAGAAAATGTCGGCAAATACTTCATAATTTACCACAATCGGTCAACTGATGTAGAAGAGCAAGAATAAGTAATTAAAGTAGCGTTTTTATTATTGAAAGTAAAGGCAACTTTATAAGTCAATTTTTTCAATTCGTAAGGTCAACTTTCTTAATTTTTTCGGTCAACTTTTGACTGCCCTAAGTTCATCACTGACTGGTCTATTACGAGTGTTGAAGTTTCAACCATAAAGAAAGCATTTGCGGAAACGACCAAAAAACGCTACTTCACGAGTAAAACCGGCGAGACAGACGACGAGACCTCTGACGTACTCTCTATTCAAAGTGACGACCCGAGTCCTTCAAAAAGAACACAGGTTTTAGTCGATTCGACAACGCCTTTTTCAGGATGTAAATGCACCATCAATGCTCGAAGTCAAATTTACACAATGAATTCTGGCCTCTCTTTGTAAATTATTATTACTCATTTTCTCAAGTTATTTGTAGTCAGTCTCGTAACATCGCTTCCCGGTCATTAGCGAAGTTAAGCGATATTGGGTCGGATAACAGTTGGATGGGAGACCGTTCTCTGCGTCCAGACTACATACGACCCGTAGTTCGGATCCCACGTAAAGTTGTAGGTCCCCTCCGTCATATGACCTGAGAAGTTGTGAAGGAGGTTAAACAACCCCATCATTATATTAATTTTGTGTATATATTATATATATATATATATATATAACGTAAAGAACGACGCTTGTATAGGAGATATTCCGCGCAAGACGAGAGAGAACGAAACAAATGAAAAATGAGGTAACCACCTGGGAATCGAACCCGGGATCTTCCGATTGCCGGTCAGACGCGATACCATTACACATTACCGCAATCGGAAGATCCCGGGTTCGATTCCCAGGTGGTTACCTCATTTTTTCATTTGTTTCGCTCTCTCTCTCTCGTCTTGCGCGGAATATCTCCTATACAAGCGTCGTTCTTTACGTTATTTATACTGCGTGTGTATATATACAGGGTGGGGCACGGGAACCAAGTGTTTTTGGAATAATCAGGAAAATGATATTTATTTTTGTAAAGAAAATATATTGGTAGAACACATTCGTAAGAACATAGCATTTCATGTCATAATAATCATGTACCGAAAATTATATCTGGCATATGATGTCCTTGGCCGTCGACGCATTGTTGAAGGCGTTTACGAAAATTGGCCTCCACTCTTCCCAGCAGGTCTCTGTTGATTTGGATGATTTGTTGACGGATCGCTTCCTTCAATGCATCTAATGTACGGGGCTTGTCCTCGTAGACACGTGACTTGAGGTACCCCCATAGAAAGAAGTCACATGTGGACAAGTCAGGGGACCGAGGGGGCCATGCAATGTCACCAAATCTCGAAATGAGATGGTTGGGAAACAGGGGGCGAAGAACAGCCATTGACGCTCTGGCGGTGTGTGGCGTGGCCCCATCTTGCTGAAACCACAAATGTCGACGAGCAATACGCCTTCTTCGTAACTCAGGGATGAAAAGGTGTTCACCATCTCAATGTAACGCCTAGATGTTATGGTAACGGTAACCCCATTTTGTTCGAAGAAATAGGGACCGATGACGCCAAACTTTCTCACCGCGCACCAAACTGTAACCTTAGGGCTATGCAGCGGTTTTTCATGGAGTTGTCGCGGATTTTCAGCAGCCCAATACAGACAGTTTTGATTGTTGACGGCCCCATTAAGGTGGAAATGGGCTTCATCACTCATTACCACCATCATGTTTTCATTCTGCTCATAAAGTGCAAGCATTTCCTGTGCAAAATTCAGTCGTTGGGGGCAATCGTTTACATTCAATTCCTGCACCATCGCTAACTTGTATGGGTGAAAATGTAATTCTTCATGCAAAATCCGTCTAACAGTACGATTGCTGATTCCGAGTGCAGCTGAATGTCTCCGAGCAGAGCGGCCTGGGCTTTGCAACATCGCTTGTCTGACCCTTTCAACGTTCTCTGGAGTACGCACAGTGCGTTTCGGCCCTTCGTTTTGTTTTCATTATTGAGCCTCCTGTTCGAAGATTGTTAACCCAACGTAAGATTGTGTCACGAGCGGGAACAGAGTCATTTCGATGAATGTTGAATCTGCGGCGAAACGCACGCTGAACTGCTGTCACTGACTCGCCACTCCTAACAAAATGATCATACGCGAACATGCGGTGTTCTAACGTCCACTGCTCCATGATGGCACCTGAAAGATAAAGGTGAGTGTTAGTTAAAGTTAAATGCTATGAACCCAGGAATGGAATGCTACCTACCGCACGCCCCTCCCATTCCTAATGGCCGATTACTAGCTATTCAAAAAACACTTGATTCCCGTGCCCCACCCTGTATGTATATATATATATATATATATATATATTGTTAAACCTCCTTCGTAACAACTCTAAAGCTTTATTTGGAATCCGAACCCCCTACTCCACCATAGAAGACCTGGAGAAGCACGTTAATCGCTTAAACCTCAAGTCCGAGCTTAGATTCAAACCCAGGTACCTTCATATTAACAGGCCGGTGTTCTATACGCTGATGGCTTAAATAATGGTTTGTATAGGATCTGAGCTAAGGACAATGCTTTTGCGTTGAATTATAATTTTTTCGTTAACCATTTTTTTTAACTACTGCTCAAGCTGAGGCCCCGCAGCGAGCACAATTACCCAATACATTACCAGCGAATACTGTAGTTACTTCACTGTGTGTGTGTGTGTGTGTGTGTGTTTAACAAAAGTTAGAAAGGCTGAACATATTAAAACCCAAGTTTGCGTTATGAATTAGGCCCCAGCCAAGGAAGAAAGCATTTGATTTTTGGTTATTGGTCAAAGGTCAGAGATCAAGGAGAGGAAGTGAAAAGCAAATACTTCTTACTTGGACGTGTTCGTACATGATCTTTCGAGGAAAACCTTTCCAGTAATTAGTTTGAGAGAGAGAGAGAGAGAGAGAGAGTTTCCTCTTATTGAATTTATACAATAATTACACATTTATTACACTTTAGACACGGATTAACGGTCCCCCATCCCCTATTTCGTTCCCCCCCCCTGGAAGGGGGTCCACCGGAATCACTTTCAATGCGGACCGATCCTCGCGCCTGCTTTATTTTGGCTCATCGCCAACAATGGCCCGCACCTCGTCTTAAGACACACACACACACACACACATTTACTCCTGTTACCTTTGTGTTGAGAATCGACCAGCGTCCAAACCTTCCACAGCACCCCTATTTATTTGCCGAATCTGAGGAAGGAGGGAGTTGTTTTCTATTCTCATCCCGCCCTCATATTAGGTGACGAATGTAATACAGGAAAAACTTAATCAAATTTTGGAATAGAGCTCCATTTTGAAGTAGGTTTTAATAAAGATGAGGGCGGGATGAGAGTAGAAAACACCTCTCCTCTTTCCTCAGATTCCGCAAATACTGTAAATGGGGATGCTGCGGAAGGTTTGGACACTCGCCTATCATAAATAATTCCATAAATCTTTACTAAGCAATAACAACACGTACAAAATTACGCGATATTTTTTAAAATACAATTGTATATCCCGAGTTAATTACAGTTAAAAATGGTTATGTTTTTCCTTAACACCTTTCATGCCTGATTTTCGTTTACGTTTCGTGCACCCCCCCCACCTTCTCAAAATAAAACTCGCGTTATATCTCCAGAATGACTAAAATCTCATAAAATTTGATGGTCTCATTCGCGCCCATACGGCATGAAAGGATTAAAAACATTTATACACATTTATTTCACCTTCGTTTGCGCAACCACTCGCAACGATTTCACATGAAAATGTTAATAAATCTTCAGCGAATTAAAAAAGTCGTCAGAAACACTTTCACTATGTCTCCAGAAGATAAGAGTAGAAATATGTCAAGACGTCAGAAACACTCACTGTCTCCAAAGATAAGAGTAGAAATATGTCAAGATGTCAGAAACACTCACTATGTCTCCAAAGATAAGAGTAGAAATATGTCAAGACGTCAGAAACATTTTCACTATGTCTTCAGAAGATAGGAGTACAAATATGTCAAGACGGTTTCTGAATAGTATTAAACTGAATATTTTGCGGATTGCGAAGTCCCTTCGGGATGATATTAAACAATTTTAGGTCTAGTATTTCTTAGTGAGTTTTTTCTATCTTCCTTTTTAACGTTCCTCGTCCCGTTGACTCAGCTGAGGACGATCCCAAACTTTCCCGTAATATAATTCCAATTTTTTTTTTTTGTGTAGTTCTTATCATTAGCGGGCGATCATTCGAGTATTTTTCATACATATATTATTTATCATTTATCACTCTCATTTTAGACGCGATCCACTAATCTCCATCTTTTATCTCTATTATTTAAGACTTATGATGGTTCTTTGTTCGGTTTCAAGATCTGAGATATCTCTCGTTTTCTGTCTCGACTCGTGAGAACAGAACAGAACAGAATAGTATTCCAGTGAATGGCGGAACAAAACTACGCATTACCTAATTTGAGCTTGATACACGCTCTTTCGCTATGAAAGTTCTCCCATATGATTCCCATTACTTTTTTCCCTGTGGCTCTTTTAATGTGGTTGTGTTCTCTGAACTCTGCGTCTAATGACCTTATTAGTCCTAAATCTCTGACTTATTCTGCTTGTTTCAAAGATACATTACTTTCTATTATATTATATAATTATATATGTATGTGTGTGTGTGTGTGTGTGTGTGTGTGTGTGTGTGTGTAAAACCTTAATGTATATGCTACTATCAAATCAATTATAACTGTACCTTGGCTGAAGCAATTACTGTAGTCATTTATCAAGCCATTACCTATATATGGTGTTTAATATGAAGTAATATGCTCCTATGAGGAGGAGAGAAAGAGAAATGTATAAAAAAGTATCACAATTTATCTAAACGAGACATTGTTTGGTCATTTGAACATATTCCAAACATTTTTCTTTTTTGTAAATAAAAATCACTCTTTTGGCAAAACGATTGGGGTAACGTTGCCAGTGGTCGCGCATTTGACTTAAAAAAAAAAAGGATCTTATTAAAAATTTGGACTGTGTCAAATTTTTTTTAAAATTTTGTCACTAGTACATTTTTTTATGCTGATTCTAAATATGCAACTCATTTTTTGCGGAAATAAATATTTAACATTTTATTAGCGTTTGTTTGCAGGAATAGTGCCAGCTTCTCCATACGAACTCGCAAAAAACAGTAATTTTTGTTGTGATTAATGTTTATTTGTTGCCTGCTTACGCCTACTTTATGTGAATATTATTGTTGTAGTGTGAGCATATGATAATGCAGTGCTGTAATCTACCTACTTGCGAGTTGCCTCCGGTCAATTGAATGCCCGGTTAGGTCAACTGTACGCCCTTGACGATTGGTTAGGTTAAGTCGTGATATTTTCGTTAAAACTAACGAAATATTAGGTAAATATTTACATTAGGTATCCACCCAATTTTGACGCCAAAATACATTTTCCTAGTAGTGTATGATGTTCTTTGTTCAAATCTGGCCTTCATTTTATGCGAAAATGAACCAATCAAAAGTTATGAAACTTCAAAGTTTTAACAAATTTTGGTTCATTTCCCCATAAAATAAAGGCCAGATTTTAACATTGCACATCAAATACTACTAGAAAAATGCATTCCAGTGTCCAAATTGCTAGAGAACCTAACCTAACAACCTATCTAACCTAACCTAATTGTTAATATCTATAATCACATCTTCGAAATACATTTCACATCCTTCACACGCCATATTGGAACACCAACTAATGAAGAAAATTGAAAACACTGTAGCTGCATACCTCATTTTTTGTAGCCAAATGTGATTTTTCCACCCAAGTAGATACACTTATGATGACGTCATTCAAAAAATTATGACCAAAATGGAGTTAAGAAAATAATTTCTTTAAAAGCCTATAACATTATAAATACGCAATTGCGCAAATAATAACATATACCATTAGACTCCTAAACTTATGCTGAAACGTTTGATAACAGCCAGTATTGTCAACTTGGTGGAAACCTTAATATAAATAATTTCCAAATATTATGACAACCAATCGTCAAGGGCGTTCAGTTGACCTAACCTGGCATTCAAATGACCTAACCGGGCATTCAATTGACCGGGGAACATTAATAACAACAAAAATGACTGTTTATGCGAGTTCGTATGCAGAAGTTGGCACTATTCCTGCAAATAAATGCCAATAAAATGTTAAATATTTATTTCTGCAAAAAGTGAGTTGCAGATTTAGAATCAGCATAAAACACTGTACTAGTGACAAAATTTTAAAAAAAGTTGGACAGTCCAAATTTTTAATAAGATCCAAAAAACGGATAAAAAACTCCTCACAAAATACTGTTACAGTGAAGGAAGTAAAATTGATGTGAAACATTACTTCTAATAACTTCGTTACTACAAGTAACGTTTCATATTTATAGCTTGCAATGACTACGTTTCTAATAAGTTATGACAAAGTCTTACCACGAGTCTAGGGACCTTTAATTCTAATGCTCAAGGGTGCTAGCTAACACACTTTACAAAACGATAATCAAATTGAGCACTAAATAGGGTTACGTTTTGAGTAGCAACCAGACATGTTTGGGACATTTCTAAAAAAAAAAAAAAATAATCATAAATGCTCATAAATGTGGAACTAAAATTAGATCTTTGTACAATGCTTATAACTAATGACTTAAAATTTATCGCAAATAACCTGACCATTCTTCTGGAAAGTATTAAACCACGGTTGGTTGCTCTATTAAATTAGTTTTTACGAAAGTGACCTCTCTCTAGAATCTAGAGTGACCTAGACAGTTATCACTGTAGGGTTGCCAGATGTCCTCCACAAGAATATCGGACACCAGCAGCCGGGGGAAGGGGTGTAAAAAGTAAAAATGTATTTTCTTCATTACTTTCAAATCGGTTCATTAGATGCTTTATAAAATCAGTTAATTATATCGATACATAACACTTTAACCGGAAAATAATATTGGAACCGAGTTACGAATAACATTGAAAACATTTACGTATTAATGAAAAGAAATCAACTTTATCCGCATTTAACTTTTATTCGAACAAAATTACATAACATGCGCAAAATTCCATCCAATAAAGCGCTGTGAAACTATCCAATTCTTTATCAGATCGCGATAGAAAAATATGTGAAATAATTATTGACTTCAAAAAACAACAAATTATGGATAACCAAAAAAAAGCAGACGATCTATTAAAGCTACACCTATTAAGACAAAAATAAAAAAGCAAAGACAAAGACGTGGTTTACTTTTACTGTCTGGTATTCTTTGATTTTTTAACCGGACAGAGAACCCAAATACCAGACTGTCCGGTTCAATACCGGACACCTGGCAACCCTAGTTATCAGCTAAATGGTGGTTCTACTGAGCTTTACGCAATGATGCTCAGGCTGTCAGTAAGCAAGCCTAGATAGGCCTAGACCAGGGGTCGGGGAACCGGGGTAAATTACCCCAAATGGGGTAAAAATGAAAATCTCGGGGGTAATGAAGGCTCAATAAACATATAAATAAAATTGCACAAAAATTTATTATTTAATAAGCGAGGCTAATTATCAGTTATATTTTTTTCGAACAAATAATTTCAAGTCTAGGGGGTAATATCGTTGTACACAAATATATTTTGGGGTAATACCCAAAAAAGTTCGCCGACCACTGGCCTAGACTTAATTTGGTTCAGCGAGCTTTGCATTATACAGTAGAACCTGGGATAAGTTTAATTTGCAAATCTGGATCCATTTGTGGAGAGATCTTGCCACAGGATAGGCTATAGCAGCGACTACACTCAATATTATGACTAAAATAGAAGTTAAATGAAGATACATAAAAAATAAAAGCTTAAGTTTCGTGAATTTACGTTTAATTAAGCTTTAAACGTCTAACTTAACTCACCTTCATTTCTGTTGATCTTCATTAGATTTAGACATTCTCCAAGAGGGATACGTTTTTTCAGTGAAATATAATTGAATCGAGGCGCGTTAAGCAATTCTTTTCCAAGGTCTCGTTCGTAGGCTAGTCTTAATCACTAAAGTTCCCCAAATATATTTTGTCGTCTCGTTTGATATAAGGTTTTTTCTTATCTTGCCCATTTTTTAATTATTGTTTCATTATTTCATTTATCGCTCAGCATTTCACATAAATGGAGTACAAATGTTTTTAATCCATTACACAGTTTTATGGAAACATCACGAACCACCAGTAAAGGTATAAATATAGCGGAACGTTGTGGTTGGTTGGCGGATTAATTTAACTTCGTTCGTCCAATGGCGGAACGTTAAGTGCGCATGCGCCATAGCTAGTATTATTATTTTACTGTATTAATATGTAAGAACCTCATAAAACATAAAACTTTATTGGTATATACACGTTTTAACTATATTTACATTAAATCAAAAGAATAAAATAGGAATTAAAATATTATATACTCGAAATTGGGACCAAACTTACGAATTCGCTGCTGTTTTGTAACAGCTGCAAAAGACATGAGAAAATGCAAAAACTTTGGACCACCTGAAGATCACCTTCTTTAATTAGCCTTATAAGGCTAACTAACGAAAATATCACGACTTAACCTAACCAATCGTCAAGGGCGTACAGTTGACCAAACGACTGGTTAGGTTAAGTCGTCATATTTTTGTTAGTTAGCCTTATAACGAAGGCTGGGTGCCCTGATCTTCAGGTGACCCGAAACTTTATTAGTTTGGGTACTTGTAGGTTATCTCCCCCCCACCAATTTTGACAGAATATTTTCGTTAAAACTAACGAAAATATCACGACTTAACCTAACCAATTATTTATCAAGGGCGTACAGTTGATCTATTAGTAAATAGTAAATATTATTCCAGAAACAAACAATGTTATAATTAATAATAATAGATCAACTGTACGCCCTTGATAATTGTTAGGCTAAGTCGTGATATTTTCGTTAGTTTTAACGAAAATATTCTGTCAAAATTGGTGGGGGGTGGGGGGGGGGGGAGATAACCTACAAGTACCTTAGTTTGTAATTGAATAAAAAAAATGTATTTAAAATTATCAACTTTGACCATAAATGAAAGTTATAATCTCATATTTTGTGTCTCCCATTTGCAACTCGTACAGCAGCCATTTCTCGTTGCATTGATTCAATGAATTTGTTGATGGTATCTCCATCCAGTGATGTTGTTCTAAACTTTGTTGTATAACTTCCCACAGATCCATATACGGTTGTTAGTATTATCCATTTTCTCTACATATGTGAACAATGTCCTTTATAAATGCTTAACTAAATTCAGATCAGGTGACTATGGAGACTACTCCATAATGGTCAGCACATTCTATTCTTCTCTATACTTCTTAATTCATGCAAAGGTTCGACTTGTGTTTTGGGTCACTACTGTAACGACGCAAAATTAATTTTTTACTCACTAGACCACTTGGTCATGAATTAAGGTGGAATGGTACCGTTCTTTCTTCATGATACAGCTGACTTTTACAGTCTCGAGTGTCATACCCACTGAAACAACCCCATGCCACGATGGCCTACTACTGATGTTTCACAAATACACTGCAGGGTGAATTTCCAATTGAGTTTGCGACTGATGTACTACTCCCTTATGTGTGCTCGAAACAAATCCTGATCAGTAATTATGGCTTTTTACTAGTGTTGTATCGATTAATCGGCATCGGAACCGTCAGAATCAGCAATTTTTTTGGCATCGGCAACGGCATCGGCCAAATTTAGCCGATTTTCTCAGATTCATTGAAATTTTAAAATTTTCATTACAAAACAAAATCTATATTTATAGAAAATTGAACATACAAAAAAACAACACCTATTTATGATAATTTATATTCATTTCAAATGTAATTATATAAAAATATTTTACATTGACGAAAAAGACAAAGCTTAATAAATTAAGTTGCCCATAAATTTACATTTTCTCTAACTAGCTAATCTCTAAATATTATAAACTATCGTAATCTCCTACTCTATATTAATAATAATTCTATATTAAATTGTACTTTATAATTTATACATTAAACCATCTAATTATGTTGACTTTATTTTAAGTATTTTAATAATTTTAAACTCAAATTGTATATCCATTTTTTATTCAAATTGTCCACCAGGGACTTGAAATTTTAACTAAAAATTTTGCTGTTGTTCATACAGGGTGTCCGAGAATTATCTGTACAATTTTTGGCTGTTATTAAAAGTCAACCATGAAGTGTAGAATTCCAGTGTTGTCCTTTTTACAGAGAAACTCATTAAGTTTTTGCTGATCACAAGTTTTGACAAGTTTTTTTTTGTACGCGGGTGACAGACATTGATGATTTAAAAGCAAGAATCACAGCTGCTATTGAGCGAATTGATGTGGATATGCTGCAGCGTACATGGCAACATTTGGATTATCGATTGGATGTTTTGCGAATCACTGATGGTGCACATATCGAATGTTTGTAACAACGTTACTTTAATAAAAGAAACTTTTGAAAATACAGATTCTAAATAATCTTGTTTAAGAATTTTACGTGTGTTATCAAGAATTTTATTAAAAGATGAAATTGTACAGATAATGTTCGGACACACTGGAATTTCTAAAAAACTTGTCAAAACTTGGTATTAGAAAAAACTTAATGAGATTCTCTGTAAAATGGGACAACAACTGGAATTTCTACACTTCATGGTTGACTTTTAATAACAGCCAAAAATTGTACAGATAATTCTCGGACACCCTATTGTTGAAGAAAGAAAATATTATCAACATATTATAAGGAAAAACAATTACTTTAAATATTGGTATTCGATTGATTAATAAAACTTTTTAACATCATTTTAGCTACGGTATATATGAATAACAAATTCTGGTGCTTCATATTGTAGAGTGAGCTCAGGAAAAGCATTTAAACAAATTTGAAATGTAAAAATATAAAAATTGAAAATTTTCACATTAGATTACTAAAATTTATGAAGGGAATTGAATTTTTTAAATATAGGCAAAGAATCGGCATCGATATCGGCATCGGCTAAATTTTGAAATCGGTACATCACTACTTTTTAACTATCTTCAGCAGCAAAATTCTTATATTCCTTTATTCAACTGCATTAGAAAACATTCCGAAGGAAAGGATTATCAGTTAAATATAAGGATTTTACTGATACATCATTAATAATAATAATGAAAGCCAGTGTCTGTCTTTAGGTAACACTTACCAGTAGTATGGGTGCATTATCCTACCACATATATATATATATATATATATATATATATATATATTATATATAATACGTAAAGAACGACGCTTGTATAGGAGAACATTCCGCACAAGATGAGAAGAGAGAACGAACAAATGAAAAAATGAGGTAACCACCCGGGAATCGAACCCGGATCTTCCGATTGCCGGTCAGATATGATAACCACTACACCATGGTCCCCACTCAATCAGAAGTCGTAATTCCTCTACATACGCGCAGAAACCAATGCCCCGAAGGGGGCACCTCCCGCATGCCGTATCATTTGTTCGTTCTCTCTTCTCATCTTGCGCGGAATGTTCTCCTATACAAGCGTCGTTCTTTACGTTATTTATACTGCGTGTTCTTTGCAGTTGAAATGTATATATAGATACGGCATGCGGAGGTGCCCCCTTCGGGGCATTGGTTTCTGCGCGTATGTAGAGGAATTACGACTTCTGATTGAGTGGGGACCATGGTGTAGTGGTTATCATATCTGACCGGCAATCGGAAGATCCCGGGTTCGATTCCCGGGTGGTTACCTCATTTTTTCATTTGTTCGTTCTCTCTTCTCATCTGCGCGGAATGTTCTCCTATACAAGCGTCGTTCTTTACGTTATTTATACTGCGTGTTCTTTGCAGTTGAATGTGTGTATATATATATATATAGTATACACAGAGGGTGTCCCATAAGTCTGGTCTCGTAGGAAAAATTATTTTAAATTAAGTTAAATTTAGAATTTATTAGTTCTAATGTACTAGGGGCACTCAATATATTTTTGCCCCACCCTTTTTCTTAGCTAAATAATAGGCCATGGGGCTGAAATGTCTTTTGGGCCGTAAGTTTGAACTTTCTGCGCTTCACATAACCGGATTTTTCCAGTTGAACCTCTCCTGCTTGTATAAAACCGCTTTAACGCCCTTGTATAAAACGATGGCTAACGCAGTTTCGAAAATGGCGTCTGACAGTGATGTGCGTCGTAAACAGAGAGCTGTTATCGAGTTCTTAACTGCAGAGAAGGAAACAGTTGGAAATATTCACAAACGTCTACAAACGTTTACGGAGATGCTGTTGTTGATCGAAGCACAGTTGGGACGCTGGTCTAAACGTGTGAGATCATCGGGAGAGAGGGAGAGCCAGCCTCGATGATGAGCCACGCAGCGGTCGCCCGGCATCGGCTGTGACATCTGACGCTGTGCAACATGCTAACAGCATCATTCGATCAAATCGGCTCGTCACATACAAGGAGCTATCACTGGAGCTAGGAATTAGTGAAGAAAGGTGATACGATAATTCAGCAATTGGGATACGTACGCAAAATTGTGTTCACGGTTTGTTCCTCGCGAACTGACTGAAGATCACAAAGCCCAAAGAAAAGAAATTGCTTCTGAGTCGTTGGTTCGATACGAGACAGAAGGGGATGCTCCTTTTACGAATTGTGACTGGGGATGAGACCTGGGTACACCACTTTGAACCTGAAACAAAACGCCAATCCATGGAGTGGCATCACGCAGACTCTCCACGCAAGAAAAGGTTCAAAATGGCTCCCTCTGCAGGAAAGGTTATGGTCATCATCTTCTGAGACATGAAAGGGGCGATTCTGGTGGACATTATGAAGAAAGGACAAACAATCAACTCGGAGGCATATATTGCTACCCTACAGAGACTCCAGAGACGTATAAAGCGAGTTCGACCGGAGAGAAGACTGGAAGACGTCCTTCTTTGACACGATAACGCAAGACCACACAACAGTTTGCAAAGAAGAGGGGCCATCACAAAAATGTGCTTGACTGTGTTACCCCACCCTCCATACAGCCCGGATCTGGTACCTTCAGACTTCCATTTGTTTGGGCCAATGAAGGAGTGCTATTCGTGGAAGAAAGTTTCAGTGACGATGAGGTTGTTGAGGAGGTTAAGAGGTGGCTCCAGCGGAAGCTGCGGAACCCATCAGACTTTTACCAGCAAGGAATAAAGGCCCTTAATTCGAGGTGAGGAAAGCCGTAGAAAGGCTAAGACTATGTGGAAAAATAAAAACTTGTGAAAAAGGTATGTAACCACTTGTGTGCAAAATTTCTAGAACTTACAAGGAAACTTGAAAAGAAAAAAAAAAGGTGAACCAAAATATATTGAGTGGCCTTCGTATTACTTTTGTAAATTTAACTTAAAATAAATTTTCCCATGAGACTGGACTTATGGGACACCCGTATATATATATATATATATATATATATATATATATAATATGGACCGTCAATTTTTGACGGGTCGGGAAGTTAGTCTGAATATAAAGGATGGTCATCTATCAACATTGAACAGACTCAACGTCGCTTAATATCGCTGATCTAACGGGAAGTGGTGGTTGTCAAGTGGACACGACGTAGCCCAATTTAAACAAGAAAAGCGTCTTCGGACTTTTAAGAAACAGAAGACTCCAAATGAAAACTTATCAAGAAAATAATTTTAAGTTTAACATGAAGACGGATTTGGTGGCGCCATGATATATATATATATATATATATATATACAAGCGTTAAGTGCAATAATTGAATTTTGTCAGACGAAAGGCAATTGAGTGCAGCTCAAACCGCGTCGTTAGATATAAGAAGTTACTACCATCACTCAACGAGCCATCCTAGACTCTAAAAAAAATACATCTGGCGAAGTGACTGTTTAAGATTAAAGACTAAAAGAATAAAAACCCTCATTTTATACGCTGTAAAAAATGACGTGAAAAAAAGGATGTAAAAGAGTAAGGCCGGCCCCACAGGATCGTCTCGCGACTCACGACTGGGGTCGTGACGACTCGAGTCACGTGTGATTTTACATTGACAAAAATGGGCCCCGTCGCTGCATGCGCGGGGCACCCATTCTGTCACTGTAAAATAACGACTGACGACTAGAGTCGTCACGACCCAAGTCGTGAATCGTGAGTCGCAAACGATCACGTAAAAGGATGTAAATGTAAAGGATGTAAATGTAAATGATGTAAATGCAAAAAATGTAAATGCAAAATGATGTAAATTGATAACTTTATATAATGGAGAGAAAAAGAATGAGTGAAAAAATTAAATTAATTATTTTATTTTATTTTTTATTTAAATTATAATATAATTATAATAAAATTATAATATAATTACATAATTTTCTTTAATATTTGTAATGATTCTTTTTTATTATGAAAGAGATGCGTATTTTTAACCATTTAAAGTATACAAGTAGTATTCGGGCCCCGCAGCGAGTCGATTCATCGTCACTTCTCAATTTACAAAAACTGAAATTGTATTTTTTACAAGTATAAGCATTTTTTCCATGAAACAATAATTTGGGTCTCTCTCTCTCTCTCTCTCTCTCTCTCTCTCTCTCTCTCTCTCTCTCTCCTCTCTCTCTCTCTCTCTCTCTCTGTGAGAGAAAGAGAGAGAATTATTGATAGCATCTTTCCGTGTCCTCAAAACTGAAAACACTCCTTCCTTAATTATGTAACATTTTCGGCCTTGTGATATTAATAATTCTACACACACACACACACACATATATATATATACCGAGTATAGGTCGACTCTTGATTTTTGGCCAAGAAATCATTTAATTTATCATATGCCTCGTGTATAGGTCGACCCCCAGTTATTGAGGGTAGTGGAACAACAAATTAGGGTAATAAAGCACCATATTTTATGGCATATAAATAAACTTTTAAAAATTTATTCATTTTATGTTTTATATCATCCTGTGCTACCATTCTGTAATTTTAATAATTGGTACATATTTTATGTTTTCATTGTTTACTGGTACTAAATGGTAAATATTTTTCATGTCCGAAGCTAATAGTAGCTCCTAGTCCTCCCCATCGTGCACGGATTTCAACCCACGAAAATGTTACCCTTATATAGGTCGACCCTCTAATTTTTGCCTAAGAATTCAGTCTTAAAAATTCGACCTATACGCGAGTATATGCGTATATATTAATTTTCAGCAAACAAAATTTGTTTTGAACTGTTTCTTAAAGCAGGTTTCCTCTCAACCTTAAGACGCAATGCACCAAATACTCTCTCCCTCTCTCTTTCTCTATCTATCTTTTGTCGTTTCATTGCCCTTGAATGCGAAACCAAACGAGGGGGACCCCCTTCCAAAAAGTTCATAATTAAATTCTTCCATTGAAGCTTTCTGAAGAGACTCGGGGGGGGAGGAATAGTTCTTCTCGAGTTCCCCAGCGTCCGTGGTCACTGGGAAATAAATCTGGGTACAGGGCATCTTTTGACCAGGGGTCAACGGAGAGGTCATGGAACTATTATAGCGCCGAGTCCCCATTTTCCTAAAATGAGATTTAAAATTATCGTATTTATCGTACGCGTATCGTCGTTAATGGAAACTTATTGTATTATGGGATAATATATAATTATTACTTTTTTTAAATAACTTAAATACTGAACCCTAAAAGCTATTTTAAATCTTTTAAAAAAGGTTATCCAAGATTACAAATGCAGTAACAATATTTTAGTAAAGAAAATGGTATTTATGCAGCAGTAACTTTATATATATATATATATATAATATATATAATATATATATATATATACACAAACTCAGAATGGTCCCCTGAGAAACTTATATGTTAAACACAGACCGTGCATGGAACAAGGAACTCTTCTGGGAAAATTAAATCCACTATAGTCCGAATAAGTAATGGTAAATGACAAATACCATAGTTTTTTCTTTTTCAGTTTCTCGGGGGACCATTCTGAGTTTGTGTATATTAAACGGACGTGTTACGTGCCTTGAAAAGTGGACGCTCAATGTCCCGGTTGAGGTTTAAGTTTTGTTTTTTTGGCTAAAATACAATAGTTACCCCTTTTTCTTTGATTTATTCAATCCGACGTGAATGCAACGAGTCTTTTACTTATATAGAGGTTCTAAATGTAGTGGGACTAGGCTTGCTTTAAACCCTAGATCCATGTCCCAAAGCTGGATCCTGTCTGCTTTGCAGATAGCTGGTGAGGGAAGCTATATTTATGGACCTCTTTGCGAGAGACCCGTTGCCCACGTCGGGCTAGCATCATGAAAAAGAAAACTATGGTATTTGTCATTTACCATTACTTATTCGGACTATAGTGGATTTAATTTTCCCAGAAGAGTTCCTTGTTCCATGCACGGTCTGTGTTAACATATATAATTATATATATATATATATATATATATATATATATATATATATACACGTGGTTTGTTCAAAAGTACCCGGACTTGCGATTTTTGACAGAATATGATATTTACGGGATTTGGGGCTTAATCTTCCTCAAAGTACGTTCCTTCTGAAGCCACTTTGCCCAACGATCCTGCCACTATTGAAAACATTTTTCGAAAGCACTTTTCGGAATGGCTAAAAGCTGCCCCGTCGAGTTTCTTTTAATGGTCTCAATGTGTTTTCAGGGTTGTTTAAGCTTCGGAAACAAAAAAAAAGTCGCATGGAGCCAAATCCGGCGAATATGGAAGTTACTCTACTTAGGGGGCACCGTTTTTGGCCAAAAATTGCTGGACAAGTTGCGACGAGTGAGATGGAGCGTTTTTGTGATAAAGCATACAGTCTCCGGACTCCCACTTCTACGGCCGTTTCCTCCGAACTGCTTCACGTAGACTTCTCAAAACTTCGATGTAAAATTCCTTGTTGATTGTTTGTCCTTGTGGAGCATATTCATGGTGCGCAACACCTTCACAGTAAAAAAAACAAAAAAAACAAGGTACTCCCCGACATCGTAAGAAATCGCCGCTAAACAAAACACCAAAACACGTTTAACTTTATCGGCTCACCACAGTAGACTGACGCTACATAATGAAGTGCAACCCTATCAGTCTACGTACCTCGACATGCAGAAACATGTTTAGCACAGTCATAACTCCAAGCGTGACCTTGTTCTAAAAATAAACACCCTGTCCGGATACGTTTTGAACAAACCTTGTATATATAATACTACTATACTACTAGTACTACTACTACTACTACTTTATTGTTCAAAAGATAGTACAGAGAATAAAGTACAAGTATCAGCTCTTAAGAAGTGCCAAATATGAGACAATAAGAGTTACCGTTCATCGCAATAAGTACTTATAAACACTTAAGCATAATTTAAATACAAAAGGTTATCACATTTATGTACTGTAATACTGACTCCATAATAACTTAATACTATATATGGGTAATTTTTTAAACACGTGACATTTTAAAAAGTTTGTATTTTAGAATGGAAGTAAATGGGGTCAAATCCAGAGGTGTAAAAAAGTACCGAAATTTGTTACTTAAGTTGAAGTACTGCTACTCTAACAAAAATGTACTTAAATTCAAGTAAAAGTACCATTCCTGAAACGTACTTAAGTAAAAGTAAAAAAAAATATCTGCTTTAATACGTACTCAATTAGTAAAAGTAAAAAGTAGCCATCTCAAACATAATATCGATAATGATGTACTTTGTTACAAAGATAAGCTATGTACTAACTATATTTACTAGATCATTAAAAAATAAATATACGACTTCAACCGGCAAACTTCGGCAGAGGATAAAGAAAGCAGAAGCGCGTGATTGGCTAATTTAAATGCCCGCGCGTCCCGTATCCTCTGATTGGTTGCTTCAAACATGGGAGTTTCTAGAATGTTCGAAGTAACAAAAGGTGTCGAAAGAAATGTGTGGAGTAAAAAGTACAATATTTTCTCTTAAAATTTACTTAAGTAAGAATAAAAGTATTTAAAGGTAAAAGTACTTTTTAAAAAGTTGATCCCGAAAAAGGTTACTTAAGTATGGTTACTTCGTTACTTTACACCTCTGATCAAATCTGAAGTTTCAGAAATCGTGAGCTCTATCCCACAAGGTACAGTGTTAGTTCCCTCGCTATTTGTAATACTGACTGCGGACGCTGATATAGATATTAATGACAGTATTGTATCATGTTTCGCGGATGACGCAAAGATACGCGAGGAAATATCAAACGAAAGTGGCGTAGAAAAATTACAAAATAACATTAAAACATTATTGAAGTGAGCGGAAGACAACAATACGAAGTTCAACGAAGAAAAATTCCAACTTCTAAGCTATGGTAACAACAAAATGCTACGGAATAAAGAGTACAAAACTCCGCGAGCCAAACGGATAACACCAAACCCACGAGTCAGATCTTGGAGTAATAATGTTGTCGGATGCGGAATTCAGAAAGCACTATAACATCAAAATTACAACAGCTAGAAAAATAATGGAAATTACTTGAAGGAACTTCCATAGCAGAAAAGCAAACATCATGCTCAAATTATGGAAGAGTGCTCGAAGTCCTACGAGTAATTGAGTATTACTCAGTATTCACAGGCTCACACAAAACGAGACATTGCAAACACTTTTACGTCCAAGATTGAAAATGAAGGTGAAGACTACTGGTCTCGACTACAGTCCCTGAAACTCAACTCTCTGGAAAGAAGACGCGAGCGGTACACATTAATATACATATGGAAAATTCTTGAGGGCTTTGTCCCTAACCTTAGAAACGCAATAGAAGCACATTGGAATAGGAGAAGAGGCAGAGTTTGTACTGTCCCAGTTGCGGTGGGACAGAGATATCATGAAACGAGGATGGAAAATACTTCGGAATACGATGCCCAGAACTTTCAATGTACTGCCCAAAGAAGTGGGAAACCTCCAATACACCAACCTAAATACTTTCAAGAACCAGCTGGACGAGTTCTTGTGAAAAGTTCGTGGTCAGCTATGCATGGCTGGCTGCGAAGGCAGGAGGAGAGCGGAAGCCAATTCCCTTCTCCACCAAATCCCGCAAATGAGGCGGGATGCTGCAGAGGGGTGCGGGGCAATCCTCAGCCGTCGCTCAAAACTATCGTAAGGTATTATAAGGTAAGGTGTATATGTAAACCTGGTAAAAGTTCCGTGCGTCGGTCTCTCTCCACACGAAGGTCAAACTGGTGGCCCCACCTCTTTGCCTGGCCTGATGAAGGAGCGAGTTGCTCTCTCGCGATTCCCATCGCACATATCCAGGCACACCCGCTCATCTGGTACAGTCCTAAGTCAGCATCTAGTCTTCTTTTGAAGATTTCAACTTTGACCCCTATGACATTCCTGAGGTCCTCCGGAAGCTGGTTAAAAGTATTGGGGCCCCCTGACAACCAGGCTACTTACCGTCAGTATTGAAAGTGTCCCTTGTCGGCCCTTTAATTTGGGAACACTACACATTCTGCCTTTCCTATTTTCCAGTGTCATTTGGATGTTAATTGGGTTTAGTTTAATGAGGGTTTTCGATCATTTTCCATGTGTAAATTGTTGTGTATCTCTTTCCTCTTCTTTCCAGCGAATACAAATGTACGTAGTCTTTCCCAGTAGTTGATTTCTTTACAGCCATCAATCTTGGCTGTGAAAAAAATATATATTTATATATACTGCATATAATGGATGTACAATTTTTTCAGAGAACGTCAGCAGGTCGTAAAAATCCAAGGTATATCATCAGAATCGGAAGTACGTAGCTCGGTACCACAAGGAATAGTATTGGCCCCACTCCTATTCATTATCATACAAACAGACAGAGACAATGAAGTAACGAACAACAGTATAATAACATCCTTTGCAGACGATACAAAGCTCAGCAGAAAAAGAGGTGAAGAAAAAGAGGTGAAGCAAAAGAGGTGGAGGTCTTGCAGACGGACACGAACGGAATATACAAATGGTCAGAGAACATGACATTTAACACCGAGAAATTTCAGCTCTTGAGATACGGTAGAAATGAGCAACTTAAACAGACAGCATATTACGCCCCAGATAGGCAGGAAATTTAGAGAAGCACGAAAGCGATAGATATGGGGTTATAATGACCGATGATGCGAAATTCGAAACACAAAATCAGAAAGCGATAAACAAAGCAAAAAGAGTCGCGGGACAAAAGTACTAAGAACGTTCAAAAGAAGGAACAAGACACTAATGATTCCCTTGCTAAAAACACCGATCATACCAAAACTTGAATACTGCTCAGTTTTGACGTCCCCATATAAAAAGGAAGAAATTAATAAACTAAAAAAATTCAGAGAAATTTCACAGGCAAGATTGATGCCGCAAAGAGCTCAACTACTGGGAAAGACTACGTAAACTAAATCTGTACTCCCTGGAAAGAAGAGGAGAGAGGTACACATAATCTACATCTGGAAAATGATAAAAAACTGGTACCAAACCTCAAACAAACAACACAATTACCATCCAGACAACGCTGGAAAATAGGAAAGGCAGAATGTGTAGTGTTCCCAAACTAAAGGCCCGACAAGGGAAGCGCAAGAGAGCAACTCGTTCCCCCACCAAGCCAGGCCTAGAGGCAGGGCCACCAGCTTGACTTCGTGTGAAGAGAGACCAACGCACATGAGAAGATTGTAGGCACCAATCGACCAGGGAAGTACCCCGTGTGAGAGGGAATATTAGGCAGGAGACAGGCAGTGCTGGAACTTTCGTTTATCCTCTCACTGCCCTTCTTAGATGATCTTTTTCCGTGTCTCATCTACCGTGTGAGAAGTCCAGCTTGCTCTCAACACATTTCTCCCTCTATTCTTCATACACAATTTTTACAAAATTGAAAAAAAAAAATGGCATCGTAGGCATCGGAGACCTTGATGTCGGATCTCTCTTTCTTATATAGTGGGGGGGGGGGCATTTTTGCAGGCCTCATCCTTGGCCCTTCCTTCCTACGTAATATATATATATATATATATATATATGCATTTAACTGCAATGACCACGCAGTATATAAATGAATAGAAACGACGTAAATAAGGAGCGTCTCCGCACACGGGGAAGAGAAATAACGAATAAATGAAAATGAGGCGAACCGCGAAGGAAAGGAAACACAAAATGGTGCTCAAGCGCTTTCGTCTAATGACATCCTCAGGAACACTGAAGTACATAAAGGGGTTACAGCTATATATAGGTTACAGAAAAAAAATAAAAAAATAAAAAAATAAATAATATACATATATATATTATATATATATATATATATATATATATACATATATATCTCTATATATATATATATATATATATGCAATAAACGGAGAAGTAAAAATTAAAATTAAAGGATTATCAGAGAGGCATACAGATTGTAAGGAAAAAAAATATCGATTTTTAGCACAAGATCAAATGAATTATAAAAATACAAATTTATACTGGAAATCTGCCCGGGTTTTAACACTCTGCCTTTTATGGTTAAGTTTCGATGTATGTAAAAATAAATGAAAATTAAAAGTTAATAAAGTAGCATACAAGTTTACCAAAGATTTAGCGTTCTACCCTTCTTATCTAAATCTGTTTTGAAGGAATTCAAAACAACAGGATCGAGTTGAAAAAGACCTTTGCTTATGTTGAAGTTATTTGAAAGTTGGATAATGGCAGACTCAAGAATATTTCTATTAACAATGTTGCTAGAGTGGAATAAAACTGAAGCATTATTCCAATCAATACAGTGGGATAACTCTGAAAATGGACAAACGGGCACTGGACAACTGTCCTGTTCTAACGGAATATTGATGCTGTTTTATACGTGTGTGCAAATCCTTTCCCGTCTGACCTATGTAAAAGGAATCACATTGTTTACAACCAATTTTATAGATAATGCCTGAATTATTGGTAGGGCTATTTTTTACTATGATATTTTTCACAATATTGTTATATGAAAATACTACATTAATATCCAAAAGTTTAAGTACATTAGCAATGCCTAAAAAGCCCGGGAAAAATGGAAGTACTAAAATATTTTTTGACAAAGTACGAGTGTTATTATTGACACGATAGAAAGTTCGTTTTGCCTTGTTGAGACAAGATTCCATAAACGCAGATGGATAACACAGATCACTTCCAATACCGTTGATTTTTTCCAATTCGGCATCGATGTATTCCGGACTGGCGATCCTAAGGGCGCGGAGAAACATTGATGAAAAAATGGCCTTCTTAGTGGGGGTGTCATGTCCCGAGTAAAAGTGTACGTAGGAAAATTGTTTGTTGTTTTCCGATAGATACTAAACTTAAAACCTGGGCTTTCCTATGTACACGCACATCCAAAAATGGATTGAATTGTCTTGTTCCACTTCTAAAGTAAACTTAATGGAGGGGACTTGATCATTTAACTGAAGGAGGAAGTTATCCAGGTCACGATTCATGGGCCAGATACACAAAATATCGTCGACGTACGGCAACCAAGGGATGCCAACCCCCAGGATTCTCGGAATGTAAGTAATTTCGAAAAACTCCATATAAATATTGGAGAGGAGGGGCGATAAGGGTTGCCCATGGCCATCCCAAAAACTTGTTGATAATACTCGTTATTGAAAGTGAATTTACAGTCTTTGATGCAAAGCTTAATAAGTTCCAAAACAATGTGTGAAGGTAGTGGCAGGTCATACTTATGTAATTCTTGGGAGAGAAAGTCAAGCATATCGTCAATCGGCACTTTTGTAAACAATGAACAAACGTCAAAACTGATCAATCTATCGTTAGTTTCAGTACGTGCATTATTCAATTTTTCAGTAAGATCCATGGAATTTTTTACATGTGAATCAGAGATAGTTCCGAGAATGGGGGACAAGACTTTGACAAGCCATTTGGAGAGTTTATAAGTAATAGAGCCCACCGAGCTAATAATAGGGCGCATAGGGTTGCCAGGTTTGTGGGTTTTAATAAGACCGTAAAGGTAGGGCAGAGAAGGTGAAGTGGACATGAAAAGCGGAATTAAGTCCATATGATCTTTGAGAATGCGTTTCAAGCCACTATTAAATGATTTGATGATGTCATCCTGCGGGTTCTTCCTAAGTTTTCTGTATGTGGCGGGGTCCTGGAGAAGCTCGTTCATCTTTCCGATGTAGTCCACTTTGTCCATAATAACTATGGTGTTAGCCTTGTCTGCTTTAGTAATATGGAGCTCCCCATCTTTTTTTAATTGTGAGAGGCTATTGCGAAAACGTTTAGGAAAGTTATCTTCGTAATTACTATTCGCCGCACTATATATCGATGCCGAATTGGAAAAAATCAACGGTATTGGAAGTGATCTGTGTTATCCATCTGCGTTTATGGAATCTTGTCTCAACAAGGCAAAACGAACTTTCTATCGTGTCAATAATAACACTCGTACTTTGTCAAAAAATATTTTAGTACTTCCATTTTTCCCTGGCTTTTTAGGCATTGCTAATGTACTTAAATTTTTGGATATTAATGTAGTATTTTCATATAACAATATTGTGAAAAATATCATAGTAAAAAATAGCCCTACCAATAATTCAGGCATTATCTATAAAATTGGTTGTAAACAATGTGATTCCTTTTACATAGGTCAGACGGGAAAGGATTTGCACACATGTATAAAACAGCATCAATATTCCGTTAGAACAGGACAGTTGTCCAGTGCCCTTTTTGTCCATTTGTCAGAGTTATCCCACTGTATTGATTGGAATAATGCTTCAGTTTTATTCCACTCTAGCAACATTGTTAATAGAAATATTCTTGAGTCTGCCATTATCCAACTTTCAAATAACTTCAACATAAGCAAAGGTCTTTTTCAACTCGATCCTGTTGTTTGAATTCCTTCAAAACAGATTTAGATAAGAAGGGTAGAACGCTAAATCTTTGGTAAACTTGTTTGCTACTTTATTAACTTTTAATTTTCATTTTATTTTTACATACATCGAAACTTAACCATAAAAGGCAGAGTGTTAAAACCCGGGCAGATTTCCAGTATAAATTTGTATTTTTATAATTCATTTGATCTTGTGCTAAAATCGATATTTTTTCCTTACAAATCTGTATGCCTCTCTGATAATCCTTTAATTTTTAATTTTTACTTCGTTTATTGCATATATATATATATATATATATATATATATATATATATATATATATATATTATTTATTTTTTTCTGTAACCTATATATAGGCTGTAACCCTTTTATGTACTTCAGTGTTCCTGAGGATGTCATTAGACGAAAGCGCTTGAGCACCATTTTGTGTTTCCTTTCCTTCGTGGTTTTATTCATCATAAATATTTTTTACGTGTTACTTTCGTGAAATAATTTTCATATAATGAACACCACGCGTTCCTTCGGCTTGCTGTTCCCTCTCTTGTCTCCGTTTGTGTCCGTGTTTTCTTCTACATTAATGAAGGGGCATGCAATTCGTATCCGACGAAAGTTTCTTACTAATTGTCTAGAGGAGCAAGTTCTTCCCAAATCCCTGCTTCCGATTCGCCTCAGACAAATTGACGACCATTTCAACAACTTCAGCAGATTAATTTTAAAGAAACATATTGAAGTCACCAGACAAAATGAGTGGTCCGCCTTCAAAAATTTAAACATCGCCAAACATAATTTTGTAACCGTTATTCCCAACCGTGGATCCAACCTTTGTTTGATGAAATTTACAACGAGTTGCGTCGGAGAACTACTTCACTTCGTAACATTTTGGATCGAAAAATTAAAAGTCTCATTCGAAATAGTCAGTGGAGTAAAAAAGCAAGCTCAAAGTGTGTTTTGAACCTTTCTTCGAAAAACATCAGTGACGATGCAAAAAGTGCCCTTGGATATGGTATGTCCTTTTTTATTGTTAAAAAACCTTCGGCTTTACAAATTTGTTACAGTCTCGCGTGTTTTGAAAAACAGTGTAATCTCCCTCAGTATTTGTTTAACATAGTTAAAGGCCTTGTTTATAGTGCGGCGAATAGTAATTACGAAGTAGGCTGACCATATTTCCTTGAGACAAAAACGGGACATTGGAATGGCAAAAAAGGGACGGGGGTTATGTAATATTCTGTATTCATGAAAAAGTAAGTACATAAACCGGGACAAAATTGACATTTTTATTAAAACGACGGGACGGCCAGGAAATATAAAACAAACGGTACTGTCCCGTTCAAAACGGTACGTATGGTCAGCCTAATTACGAAGATAACTTTCCTAAACGTTTTCGCAATAGCCTCTCACAATTAAAAAAAGATGGGGAGCTCCATATTACTAAAGCAGACAAGGCTAACACCATAGTTATTATGGACAAAGTGGACTACATCGGAAAGATGAACGAGCTTCTCCAGGACCCCGCCACATACAGCAAACTTAGGAAGAACCCGCAGGATGACGTCATCAAATCATTTAATAGTGGCTTGAAACGCATTCTCAAAGATCATATGGACTTAATTCCGCTTTTCATGTCCACTTCACCTTCTCTGCCCTACCTTTACGGTCTTATTAAAACCCACAAACCTGGCAACCCTATGCGCCCTATTATTAGCTCGGTGGGCTCTATTACTTATAAACTCTCCAAATGGCTTGTCAAAGTCTTGTCCCCCATTCTCGGAACTATCTCTGATTCACATGTAAAAAATTCCATGGATCTTACTGAAAAATTGAATAATGCACGTACTGAAACTAACGATAGATTGATCAGTTTGACGTTTGTTCATTGTTTACAAAAGTGCCGATTGACGATATGCTTGACTTTCTCTCCCAAGAATTACATAAGTATGACCTGCCACTACCTTCACACATTGTTTTGGAACTTATTAAGCTTTGCATCAAAGACTGTAAATTCACTTTCAATAACGAGTATTATCAACAAGTTTTTGGGATGGCCATGGGCAACCCCTTATCGCCCCTCCTCTCCAATATTTATATGGAGTTTTTCGAAATTACTTACATTCCGAGAATCCTGGGGGTTGGCATCCCTTGGTTGCGGTACGTCGACGATATTTTGTGTATCTGGCCCATGAATCGTGACCTGGATAACTTCCTCCTTCAGTTAAATGATCAAGTCCCATCCATTAAGTTTACTTTAGAAGTGGAACAAGACAATTCAATCCCATTTTTGGATGTGCGTGTACATAGGGAAAGCCCAGGTTTTAAGTTTAGTATCTATCGGAAAACAACAAACAATTTGTCCTACGTACACTTTTACTCGGGACATGACACCCCCACTAAGAAGGCCATTTTTTCATCAATGTTTATCCGCGCCATTAGGATCGCCAGTCCGGAATACGATCCGAATTGGAAAAAATCAACGGTATTGGAAGTGATCTGTGTTATCCATCTGCGTTTATGGAATCTTGTCTCAACAAGGCAAAACGAACTTTCTATCGTGTCAATAATAACACTCGTACTTTGTCAAAAAATATTTTAGTACTTCCATTTTTCCCGGGCTTTTTAGGCATTGCTAATGTACTTAAACTTTTGGATATTAATGTAGTATTTTCATATAACAATATTGTGAAAAATATCATAGTAAAAAATAGCCCTACCAATAATTCAGGCATTATCTATAAAATTGGTTGTAAACAATGTGATTCCTTTTACATAGGTCAGACGGGAAAGGATTTGCACACGTATAAAACAGCATCAATATTCCGTTAGAACAGGACAGTTGTCCAGTGCCCTTTTTGTCCATTTGTCAGAGTTATCCCACTGTATTGATTGGAATAATGCTTCAGTTTTATTCCACTCTAGCAACATTGTTAATAGAAATATTCTTGAGTCTGCCATTATCCAACTTTCAAATAACTTCAACATAAGCAAAGGTCTTTTTCAACTCGATCCTGTTGTTTTGAATTCCTTCAAAACAGATTTAGATAAGAAGGGTAGAACGCTAAATCTTTGGTAAACTTGTATGCTACTTTATTAACTTTTAATTTTCATTTTATTTTTACATACATCGAACTTTAACCATAAAAGGCAGAGTGTTAAAACCCGGGCAGATTTCCAGTATAAATTTGTATTTTTATAATTCATTTGATCTTGTGCTAAAAATCGATATTTTTTCCTTACAAATCTGTATGCCTCTCTGATAATCCTTTAATTTTTAATTTTTACTTCTCCGTTTATTGCATATATATATATATATATATATATATATATATATATGTATATTATTTATTTTTTATTTTTTTTCTGTAACCTATATATAGGCTGTAACCCTTTTATGTACTTCAGTGTTCCTGAGGATGTCATTAGACGAAAGCGCTTGAGCACCATTTTGTGTTTCCTTTCCTTCGTGGTTTTATTCATCATAAATATTTTTACGTGTTACTTTCGTGAAATAATTTTCATATATATATATATATATATATATATATGTGTGTGTGTGTGTGTGGTGTGTGTGTGTGTGTGTTGTGTGTGTGTGTGTGTGTACTTCCCACTTCTTTATTTCTGTCCCTCTCCCTTTTCTCCCTGGTAACTGTTTGCTAGTTTATCTTCAATGTTTCTTCAAAGAAGTGTCATTAGAGGTTGATCTTGAGGATGCTTCGAGTCCATTGTAAATTAAGATATGAAAAAGGTATCGTATCTTAAAGGTATTCCTTAAAATCTAAATAAAATGAACGTACAAAAAGAACGTGCTATCAACCACGTGACCAAAAATAATGAAAAACGAGGGGAAGGTTTGTTTGCCTATTGCCGCGAGGGGAGATTTTGTAAAGAGGAATAATTTGAATGTTCTCAGTCCCTTCCGAATGTAAACAAAAGGAACACTTCTCGTTGAGACCTTCTTCGTTTGATTCTTGCCCTCTCTGATCGTGTTCTCTTAACCCTCCTCGTCCGCTATCATGGGGTCAGGGATCGACCCCGATTGAGTTTAATTTTATGGTGTGTGACCGAGAACTAATGATAGCGGTTGAAAGTGTGTGTGTGTGTGTGTGTGTGTGTGCAATGTATATAGAGAGAACGTCCGAAGATGAACGGAACTCTTTTGCAGGACTACTGGGCGTCTGAGAACGGCAAGCTGGAGTTGGAGGACTCGCAGGACTGGAAGTTGCTCACCGCTCGACAGAACACCAGTCACACCATGCTCAGGGTTCGAAGAGCCATCAGGCCTTCCGACAGACACGATGCTGCTATCTACGTAAGTATTTTGATTCCCTTTTGTTTATTTATCCGATTATACGGCTATAATGCCAAGCGCCTTCGTGAATATTTTAAGGTATCAAGGTGCTGCAGCGTCATTTTAAATTCTATAAATATACACTATAAATATCGAAATATACACTAAACATTGGTTTCACTTTTGTTTCATGCTCGTGGCAGGGCCGTAAAAAAAAAAACTGCAAACGTTTCACAAACAGACCGTGATTGGTCAATATTAACCAATGACGGCTCTTTTCATTCCAAATCTCAAAAACCTCTTTATTTATACAATAAATACTGCGATATTACAACTTCTGATGTTACGATAATACAATAACCAATTGCTAATTGAAGGAGTTATTTTAATTAAATTGGCCCTTAAGCATCAGGCTTTACTTCCTGGTAAATTGTTTATTTCGTATAAAGTCTGTGAGTTATTATATGAGACCCTCCAAAGGAAGAAGTGGCTCAGCGGCAAAAGTAAAAAACGCCAGAAAACGGAGTTGAGGTTGTACTAAATTTGAAAGTGGCATAACTTTTGAACCTTTGAAGATATTTCCTCTTTCGAACTAGGCATGATACCCAATGTTCTTTACGCCAGGGGTTCTCAACCTTTTGCAGCTGAAGGACCACCTAGATATGTCCCAAAATGGTCAGGGTCCACCACAAATTATTATGTGACATATTTTTAGTTTAGCTCAATTTAAACGCACTTTCAATGTATCTGTTGGTTGATAATACATTTTAAACACTAAAAATGCCAGAAAAAGGAAAATATATTGAAGTAGATTAAAAACTATTGTTTTTTCTATCACAATTTTTATCACAACGCAGTGAGAAATTCTTCCCACGTGACCTCCCCGAGGCCCACCGGTTGAGAAACCCTGCTTTACGCTATTTGCACCAAAATGATGTCCGAAATGCAAAAGAAACTAATTACAAAGGTGATCAATCACATTAAGATAATATCCCTACGTTCATTCTAAGAACGTTACTTTGTACGGAATGAAATACGTAAACAAAGCAGTTTCGTTCAACAAATTTATGACTATACAATGTATACATGCCTCGGTGGTGTAGTAGTTAGCATCGCTGACTACGAATCCACCGGCCCGGGTTCAATTCCCGGTGACGGCAGCCGGCGCGCAGCAAACCCAGCTTTTCATCCTTCCATACAATAAAATTGGTTGGTAGATAAATAGGTACCTTGGGTAGCCTTGTGGTTAAGATGCTGGGCTGCTGGTGGGGCGTGGTACGGATTCCACGTTAAACTGTAGGTCTAAGGTGGAGTGACAAGCTTGACCTTCGTCAGAATGAACAATTCGGGCGGAAGCAAAAACCAAGGTTAACGAAGGTTATATATTATAGAATCGTGCTCACAGAATGGCGCAAAGATCCGCCCTTAAACTTCTCCTTATTCTCGGAGTATGGAGCATGTGACTACGAGGCCTAGGGGCCCCAGGGGCGTACCTAGCGTTTGTGCCGCCCGGGGCGGTCGTAGAATTTGCCGCCCTCTAAACAACATACAATTCCAAGACTTCCAAAAATTTCAAATCGAGACGCCATGAGCGAAGCGAGGGACGCGATTGTAGCGAGCGTCTCTAAGGTAGTGGGTCTGGGGTGAGTGGTAGCTCCACCAGCGGGGTCCGGGGCGGAGCCCCTGCCGCCAACGAAGAAAGAAAAGAAGAAAGAGAAGAAAATATAAAGAAAGATTACAATTACATCCATTTATTTTGTTTTGATTGCAGAAAAAAAACAGCAACAACAACAAACGCGATAATTTTAAAAGTTAATTTTTCTGGCCTTCCTCTCCGCAAAATCTTTAATCACACCATCAAAATCTATTTCTTCGGCAAGGTCACGCTCAATGGAAAGTAATGCTAGATCAGTTAGCCTTGTTTGATTCATTGCTGCCCTAAGGTAGTTCTTCATTAACTTTAGTTTAGAGAACGACCGTTCGCAGCTCGCAACACTAATGGCACGAGTCAGAAACACACGTAGCAGTACGACTATATTTGGTAATGAGTCACCGAGATTATAGTTTTGAATGAACTGCAGAAGTTGCAAAGGACCTCCCATCTCTTTAGTTCCAGCAGCCGCCACAAAATGTTGCAAGCTTTTCCTCTCGACGAGGAACTCGTCTTTCTCTATATCCTCATCAACATCATCTAACTGGCAATCATATTCTTTATCTAACAGGTTTGAAGTCGTATTTCTCTGAAAGACCATGAACTTGTTCAAATCTAGAAGATATTTCTTCAATCAGCCTGTCTAGCACAGACAACATTTCTCTTCTTAGCTCAGCTTCGTACCCTAGTGCTGCATCGCCAGATCCTTCACCATCCATTCGTTTCTTCTTGCGAATTCGACGCTCCATGCTTATCCCCAGTTCAGAACAATTTCCTTTGGAATAGGTCATTGCATCGTCCACAGTCTTGTCCCGATTCTGAAGAAGAGCAGCTCTCAAAGCCAAGAGTTTAACCGCACATTGTTGTAAATCCAGTCCTTTCGTTTGGAGGTACTTTTGAGCATCATTAATTTCGGGAGGACAGCTTTCCAAAGCCCAAGGAAAGACAAAAAAGGAAATGATAGCATCGCGTGAAGAATCAACCCTGCATCTGACCTGGTAGCTGCGTTTTCTCCATCTTCCGTTAGCCGTTCCAGAGCAACGACGACTTCCGAGAATTTTTTCTGTACAATATTCACAGCATCTGCTCGACTACTCCATCTCGTTTCCACAACCCGTTTGATAGTTTGACAGTTGTCGCAATCAAGATATCCCATCGATGAGTCGAGGCTGAAAAGAATGAAAATAAACGGTCCAATGTTCCAAAAATGTAACAGAATCGACAGCCACTGAAGCTGCATGCACACCTGCCAAATTCAGTGAGTGATTGGTGCATGGTATAAATACAACCTTTCGGTTGACTTCCCTGATGCGCGTCTGAACACCAGATCGATGACCTGCCATTACGGCCGCATTATCAAATGCTTGTCCACGACAGTTGAATCTGAATGTCGTCCTTTCCTAACTGCTCCAAAATAAATGCTGCAATTTGCTCAGCATTTTTGCCTTTCGTTTCAATAAAACGAAGAAATGATTCTTCTACTTTGACTTCCTTTCCATCCATTTTGACATAACGTAAGACCTGGCTCATTTGGTCCTTGTGAGAAATGTCGGGAGTACTGTCGAAGATAATGCAAAAGTATTTACTCTGTTTCACTTGCTCGATGACTTTCTTCCTGACTTGATCTCCCAAAATGTTCACAAATTCATTCTGAGTTTTTGGTGAAAGATAGGAAGTTGTGAACTTTTTCCCAAGCTTCACTCTCACCAAATGTTCCCGTAGTACTGGGTCGAACTTCGCCATCAAATGAACTAGCTCCAAAACATTCCCTTTATTTTCAGCAGCATCATCATGAACATCTTCTCGATGGCCTCGTAAAGCCAGGTTTTGTTTAGCGAGAAACCGAATGATGTCCAGGAATCTGGTTAGGATTTGCCGCCACTTTTTTGCTTCCTTCTCAACAACGTCTTGTTCTTCTGTCGACTAGTTTGCCTTGAGCAAGGCGGATCTCCAACTCTTTCCACTGAATGAACGCCTGGGCATGCGCAGAACTGGATTCATGTTCATGTATCTTAGGATTCAACTTCCACCAATTTTTGAAACCTTCAACTGAATCAAAACTTGAATTTCCAGCTGGAAATAGTCTGCAACAAAAGCAGAACACAGCTTCCTTGAAAGGGGAATACATCATCCACGTTCTCAAGCTTTTCTCCCCGTTCTGTAGAGTTCGAAAAAACCAGTTTCTTGACAGCTTTCTAGTTTCCCCTTTCGTTTTCGTGCCTGGCCGTACGACTTCCTTGAATTCACAATCTATATGCTGCACAACTTTCGATCCTTGTCGTAAAAGCATGGCCCGAATGATGTGATCAATCTTGGCAGGCCACAGCCCAATATCTTTCAAATCAGTTTTCCCGTCACGCTCTTCAACAGCTTGTGGCTGACCTTCAACATCTTCAACTTCACGCCTATTTTTAAAAAAGGCGACCGCGCGGTAGCTAGCAATTATAGGCCCATTAGCTTAACGTCAATTGTCGGTAAACTTTTGGAATCCGTAGTTAGGGATCGTATTATCGATCACTTAGAAAGTAGGGGTTTGATTAATAGTAGTCAGCACGGGTTTCGACGCCATAGGTCTTGTTTAACAAATTGTTAGATTTTATAACGAAATAGTGCGCGAATACGATAGGCATAGGGCAGCTGACGTTATTATTTAGATTTTAAAAAGGCGTTCGATACAGTTCCGCATAGGAGACTAATTGCGAAGGTTAAAGCGCACGGTATCCGCGGTCAGGTAGCTAACTGGTTAGAAGAATGGCTTCGTGCTAGGAGGCAGAGGGTCGTAGTTAATGGTAGTGAATCGGGGTGGTTAGAGGTAGGTAGTGGTGTCCCACAGGGTTCAGTGTTAGGCCCATTGTTATTCGTAATTTACATTAACGACATAGATGTAGGATTGATTAGTAACGTGTCAAAATTCGCGGACGATACTAAAATAGGCGGTAAGGTTGTTAACGAGGACGATAGAAATAGGATCCAAGACGATGTAGATAGGATTATGGAGTGGACGGATAAGTGGCAGATGCAATTTAACGTAGATAAATGTAAAGTTTTGCATATAGGTTCTCGCAACAATAATTACGTGTACACGATGGATGATAGGGATTTAGCGAGCGTTGACGAGGAAGTAGATTTAGGCGTACGCGTAACTAAAGATTTAAAGGTTAGGAACCAGTGCCTGGAGTCTTGCGCAAAAGCGAATAGGATGTTAGGCTTCATAGCGCGTAATTTCGAATTTAAATCGAAGGATATTATATTGCCCCTTTACAAGTCCCTAGTCAGGCCTCATTTGGAATATGCCGTTCATTTTGGTGCCCGTACTTGCGTGAGGATATTGATAGGTTAGAAAGGGTTCAGCGTCGTGCCACGAAACTTATTCCGGCATTGCGCAATAAGCCTTATGAAGATAGGATTAAAGTGTTAGACTTGTATTCACTCGAAACTAGGAGATTAAGGGGGGAGCTTATTGAAGTTTTCAAAATCGTTAATAACATCGATAACGTAAATTTTGACAAATTGTTCACTTTCGATAATAGTAATACTCGCAATAACGGATTCAAGTTGCGTGGCAGACGTTTCATTACTAATATCGCTAAAAACTTCTTTACGTTTAAAGTAATTGATAAATGGAATAATCTTCCCGCGTCAGTCGTTCATTCTACCAGCGTTAATGTGTTTAAGAACCGTCTTGACAGACATTTTAAAAATATTAACGTTGTTTAGTTAAAAAAGAAAGTTAACAACAGGAGCTCTGGTGGTGGTGCTCGAGGATGAGTCTGTTGACGATGAATGCCAGCTTGTGACATGCCAGCGTGTGATGCCAGCAATAAAAAAAAAAAAAAAAAAAAAAAAAAATTAGACTAACACGAATGTAGATGTAGCTCATAGCGTAAACTAACCCACTTTTTGTTTAACTTTACCTACTTTTTTTTTTTTTTCCTTACCTTGCATGTCTAACTCTTTCTTGCATGTTTGTAGTTTGCATGGTATGACAGTGAGTTAAGACTGTGTTTGCATGGTTTGTAAGCGTTCTTATTTTACTTCTTTTCATCTTTCACCCCTCTCCTATTCTCTCCGACTATTTTTCTGACTTGTCGGCAGTGGCCGGCGGATGATGATGGTGAGACACTTTTCCCTCTTTTTCTGAATGAATGTTAACCCATGAATGATAGGTGTTGCTCTTACTTAACCCCTTATTCTCTCTCTTCTCTTAACCCGCTACTCTTCCTTTCTCTCGGGCTACCTTAGAGTGGATCTTAGGGTCTTTGTTAGCCTTAGCTTCTGTAGATCTGTAGATCAGCATCAAAAACTGCACCTTCAGTTTCAGCAAGAACATCACCGGGAACTTCTGCAGTAGTTTCATTTTCCTCTCTTCGCGTGATATATTTCAGCAAGGCACCTTCATTTCTCTTTGCTTCCTCTTCTCTCATTTTCCTTATTTTTCGGAATGCAGCACCGCTCTCCTTCGTTCGCTTCATCTGTGGAAGGAGGCCAAAAATGTGTAATAAAGTATATATACGAGTATGTATATATATATAGGCTAATATATGCAATATATCACCTCCGAATAGTAAACATGGAAAACAAAATAGTTAATTTTTTTCTGGGCATCCACAAAGCCACCTGTATCTTTCATATAAGTCATAGTTAAACTTTCGATTGTATGGTTTATTATTCTTAATTGCTGACTGAGTTACGTTTAAATTTTATTTTCAATTTGTCTTCAAGTGTATATCTGAAAAACTTTTCCTTTAGTAGTCTTGACACACTATTCGTATTGAGGGTTAATTAATAATTTTTATCCTACAGATTTAAACTAACACTCCAATAGATTATATAGCTATATTTAAACACATTTAATACACAAGTTCACGAATAAAAAACATGTTAAGTCACAGTGACGAGCTGACAGCTGATTTTGATTAACTAAATGCACCACTCTAGGCGACTATACGACAATAGATTTGTGAGCATATAGGAATAAATTACTCCTTACACGATGGGCAACTAAAAAAATAATGATAATTATTATTTATCCATTCCAACAAGAGGCAAGGGGAGCGATCGCTCCATCGCCACTATACACCAGTCGCCACTGATAGGAAAACTATAGATTCTTACCTTTTTATATAGAACACAATAGGGGCTTGTGTAAATATGGACTTAAGGGAAGAGAATGCCCATTTGCTCACCCACCACTCTGCAAAAAATTTATACACGATGGGAATGGCATTTCTGGATGTAGATCCAATGCAAGATGTCCCTATTTTCATCCCCAAATTTGCCAAGCTCATGGTGGGAAAGAAGTTGTTTTAAAGAGAACTGCAATCTGGCCCACCTGAAGGGAACAATCCGATTCCAACCACATCAAACTCAACGGAGAGAATACCAGGATAGTGAGCCTACTATCCCTCAGCACTATTTGGCCCAAGGGGTGCAAGAAAACCCAAGACCAAATACCATTCCTGCACCCAGATCTTGCTGATGTAGCGGGTCCAGGTAAGCCCACTGGTGAAAATAGTACAGCAAGCAACCATGAAACCCCATTGGGGTTTTACCACCTCATAAAACAAATACAAGACATTCAAAGCTCACTTGGGCTCCTCATACAAAAGCAAACGAGAACCCCAGCAGGAACCCTTCAAATGCCCTATATGTGGGAGATGAAACAAATGGCTCCACAAATGTATCAATAATTTACTTAAACATCCAGGGCCTTTACCCAAACTCAAACCATACCAAAGTACCTTACCTAAAGAGCCTAGTGGAACACACTACTAGCACAGTTATAGCCTCACAGAAACACACCTGAACCCCATGATCATGAGTAGTGAAATTGCAATCAAAGGGTACACCACCCATAGATTAACAGAGAAGACCGTCTAAATGGTGGTGTCCTGATGTACATCCCTGAAAACATTCAAAGTGAACTGCTCATGGCATACTCAAATGGAGCCTGTGAACTCCTAATCATCATGCTCAGCATAAATAAAGAAGACATAATACTAGTGAATATCTATAGCCCCCCAGATAGCTCCCATCTAGAGCTCACTGAAGTTCTGGAAAAAATCAGGCAATGCCCAGCTATTGTAGACTCAACAAGAGACTTAATCATTACAGGAGACTTTAATCTTCCAAATTGCACCTGGAGCCAATATGGTGGTATGAAATCAGGGACAAAAAGGTCCAAATCAAAACACCTGAATGAGTTTATGGAAAAACTGCTCCTAGTACAACATGTCCACTGCCCAACTAGAAAAAATAATATCCTAGATTTAGTGCTGACAAATAATGCAACTACAATTGACCACATTGTTATAACACCAACTATACACTCCGACCACAATGTCATGCACATATTCACAAACTTGTCCCTCCACAAATGTAAGCAAGAACCATGCCAAATGAACTTGCCATACTCTGACCTAAACCTGCACAAGTCAGACTGGACATCAATAAATAACTGTCTGGGAGAAATAAACTAGGAAGATGAATTAGAAAACCTAAAGCCAGAAGAATGCTGGAGTAGAATACAATACCTGCTGTCATCAGCATTATACAAACACACACCAAAGAAAAACGATAGTGCACAGAAGCATCGGACAAAAGAGCACAGATACAGAAGGACACTTATGAGAAAGAGAACAAAGCTATCTAAACAACTGACAAAGCAATTAAGTGATACAAGACATAGTAACATCCGGAATCAGATACTGATGTTAGAACTTAAAATAAAGGAGTCAACCATAAGAGAGAATATTGATAATGAACACAAAGCTATTGGCATTATAAAGGAAAATAGCAAATTCTTCTTTAGCTATGCTAAACGCAAAGCAGTTATCAAAACGAGCATTGGCCCATTGCTTGCTAAAGATGGACTAACTCTCACATCTAATACACAGGAAATGGCAAACATTTTACAATCTTAATATGCTTTAAGCTGGAGTACCCCTGTAGTAGCAAAGAAAATAAAAACTACAGCATTTTTTGATAGAGAAGAAAATGACCAAGACAGACCATTATTGGAAGATATACAAATAACCACTAGAGATATACAACAGGCAATAACAGAGCTACCGGGGAGTTCAGCCCCTGGTCCAGATGGAATTGGAGCCAAGATTCTTAAGGAATGCAAACATACTTTATCTCTGCCTTTGAAAATCCTGTGGAGATCCTCACTAGACACCAGTAGAATACCACCAATCATGAAACAAGCAAATATTACCCCAATCTACAAAGGAGGCAAAAGAAAGGAAGCCAAGAACTATAGACCCATATCTTTGACTTCCCATATTATTAAAATATTTGAGAAAGTCCTGAAAAGGCACATTGTCAGTTTTATAGAAAATGAACATCTCTTAGAAGACTTTCAACATGGCTTCAGACACAAGAGATCCTGCCTTACTGAACTTATAGACCATTGCAATACAATCCTACAATACTTGGGAGAAAACCACAATGTTGATGTCATCTATCTAGACTTTGCAAAAGCTTTTGACAAGGTTGACCATGGTATATTATTCCATAAACTAAAAGAGCTTGGTATTTGTGGAAAAGTAGGAAAATGGATCCATGCCTTTCTCTCTGACAGAAAACAAATAACAACTGTAAATGGAGCAAGATCTATAGAAAAAGAAGTGATTAGTGGAGTGCCGCAAGGCACAGTACTAGGACCAATTCTATTCATTATAATGCTAAACAATATAAACTGTAACCTAGGAAGCTCTCTCCTGTCATTCGCAGATGATACCAGAATACTAAGACCAATTACAGAAAAAGAAGACTGTGTAGAGCTACAAAAAGATCTACAAACTATATATGCATGGGCAGATGCAAACAATATGGCCTTCAATGAAGACAAATTTGAACTAATTAAGTATGGACCAAATAAATACCTGAAAGAACAATTCAACTACACTGGACCCACAGGAAAAGATATTGCACAAACTGATCATGTCAGGGATCTAGGGATTATATTATCTGAAGATGCAACATTCAACAGGCACATTGACAAAGTAACCTCATCATGCAAACAACTAATAGGATATATACTGAGGACATTCAGAACTAGGGACAGTATGACTATGCTTACCCTGTGGAAATCACTTGTCCTTCCACGCATTGACTACTGCTCTCAATTATGGTTTCCCCACAAACAGAATGAATTGCAAAAAATTGAGGGCCTACAAAGAACCTTTATCTCGTATATTAAACAACCTGATGGGCAACAGGTGAGTAAAAACAAATTAAACTACTGGGATAGGCTTAGAGGCCTCAACCTTTATTCCATAGATAGAAGGTTTGAGAGATACATCCTAATCTACACCTGGAAAATTCTAGAAGGGCTTTTAGTTGCCCCCAATACTGAACCAATTGTGCCCACCTTAACAAGAACTGGCAGAATGTGTAAAAATATCACCTCCCACCAAACAGTCTGAGAAGGATTCAAACCCTTCAATATAATAGTATCTCTAGGCAGGGTTCTCGCCTGTTTAACTCCTTGCCTCAGTACCATAGAGATATAAGTGCAGTCCCAGTAGATACTTTTAAAAAACACTTGGACATATTTTTAGCCAACATACCCGACCAACCCACAGTGTCAGGGTATTCCTCTGCCAGACCAGCCCCCACAAATTCAATAGGGGACCAAATCGTATGGCAGGAGCAAGAGAAAAGAAGGGTGGCGACCCCGTCGTGGCCCCGCCTCAGGAGGCGCTGAGTGGACTGAGTGGGAGCAGCGCACCCTTGAGGCAGAAGCGCTTTAAGGTAAATTTAAGGTAAGGTAAGGTAGATAAGATTGCTTACCTCTATACAGAAATCCTTCAGATAAAAGCACAAATACTACTCAAAAACAATAGCACTCCTCAAAAGCGTGGCAAGCACTAGTAAAAAATCAACTTGCTTTCTTAGCAAAAATAGCACAACCTCAAACTTTTGAATCTCAAAATACACTAAAATTTATTTTTAGAATTATGATGAAAATTATATGTATTTTTCACAAGGTTTCGTACAGTTTCTTTTCTTTTGTCTATAATAATAATGAAATAATATTTGTCTGGAAAAAGAAAAGAAAAAAATACATACTGAACGATATTTGACAACCGCGCACTTGGCTTCGCGACCTTGGCTTGGATTCACCAAAAAAATGCCGCCCCCAAAAACGTGCCGCCCGGGGCGGACCGCCCCTACCGCCCCCCCCCCCCCCCCTAGGTCCGCCACTGCCTAGGGCACTTGGGAATTGGCGCGTAGCCAGAGAGGAAGTGTTAAGGGGTTGCTAATTTTGGAAAGTGGCAACTGTGTGGGTAGGCATACCATTTATTAAGGGATTGAATCGGAGAAATGTTTGTTGTACGGGCAACCAGATTAAAGCCACATTAGGGAATTAAAACGTACAAAACAGAAAAATTGCTTCATTGAAACCTTCGGCGGGAGACTTATTGTAAATAAAATATTTCCACGGCATCCTACCCCAGTCTCAACTCTGCCCACATGGCAAAAGTGGTCCCAGAAATGCGATACGTACCCACATCATTTCCGAGTGGGATGCGTGAAAAAGTGCACGTTACACTTCGGGACGGCCTTCCCTAAAAAAGGCTACCCCGGAATCCACGACCAAAGACCGAGATGACTACAAGATTACGTCGTTTGAAGCGTTCTTCTTCAGCTGACGAATTTAATCAGGTGAGCAACGACAGCCGGGCCGGTACGTACAATTTCTGGGAGTCCCAGAACAATTACACCTTCCTTCGTGAGTAGTTCTTCCACAGTAAAGGGTTCACAACGATAATTTCTTAGTTTTACTTAAAATCACATAACTTCTCATAATAATGTAGGCCCAGCCCATTCTCCCCCCCCCCCCATAGTGCGACCTCAGTAGTTGCGTTGGGCATCACTTGTGGTCAGGTCGTGGAACTAACCCAATAGTAGGTCTAAATAACTCTTTGGCATCTGGGTTCATTATTACTGGTAATTTCGTATTGGCTAACGGAGCAAAGCCAGAACCAAAGGCTAACGCGGTTCCTTCGTCAGCGGTAGATCATGCTGAGGTGGACGTTAACAAACTAAAAGCTTCAGACGAGAAGTATTCTGTTTTTACTGGAGCTATAGAAGATTATAGGGATACCGTTGGGGCAGGTAATTACACCGGTCCATATGTTCTTTTCCAAGAGTTCGCGGCCGACGTAGAAAGGCTTATTTCTGAGAAGGAGCGAAACTCAGACGAACTAAGAATTAGACTGGCAACGAAGTGCCCTGTTGACCCGGCCAGGCTAATTTTGACTGATCTACAATCTTTCCATCGACGTGGGAGAGTTTCAAAACCACAGGCACGAGCACCATTTTCGAGCAATAGTAAGAGCGAGATCGTCTTGTGGTTATTACAGAGAACGTGACTATCAAAAGAACGCGAAATCGTTCCCAACGTTCAAATTCAAGGTCAAACGAGAATTGATGTATTCAAAAGCTGATGCACTTAATATGCTAAAAAATTTAGACGAAGACTTTACCGCCCATGAAGGTTCGGTGAATTCGATTCCCCAAAACTTGTGGGAAGAATACACGACATTTCACAAGGATCTTTTCGATAAAATTTAGAGATTACGAAGGGACTTACGACGCGATAAGACTTTTGACGTGCCATACGTAGCCGCAGAGGGAGAGAAATTAGTCACTGCCATGAATAAAACGTCTTTCAACGATTCTAAATCGCCGAGTTAATATGCATGCCATCTATATGAACGCGTGGCGAAAAAATGGCCAGAATAATTCCTGCGGTACAAGGTCCGGAAGGATGGTCATAAGGCGAAAAAACGCGACGCCTCTGGAGATAGGCGCCGCTATTATGATCATAGGTTTTTTAGATTTTACAGAGGTCCTAGTACTTATTCTTATCGTAGAAATAGTGAAAAGTACTACTCTCTTAGATGAGTAAGACCATGGCCGGATTATCCAATAGGCACAATAGGCACAGTGCCTAGGGCCGACGAAACTCCCAAGGGCCTACGGAAAATTTTGGGCCTAAAAAAACATCTTAGCTGACTCAAAAATGAGAAAAGGAAACTGCTAAATTAAACTTAATAATTTGCTTTAATTGAATTACTTTACAAGGTATAATATAACTTAAGTAAATGTACATTAACCATTAACTTTGCGGCTCTTTTTTGTTACCAAAATCACAGATTACATCTTAAAATTTCATTTTTCGCAAAAGCTCATTCTCAATTGAGAGTAGTACAAGTAAAGATAGTCGTTTCTGTCCCATGGTTGACCTAAGACGACAGTTCTTTATAAGTTTCAGCTTTGAAAAAGAGCGCCCTTCTTCACAGCTTGTTCCAAAAATGGCAAGATACATTCTGAAAGTAATGGTGACATTTGGAAAACTTGTCACCAACTTGTCCGCTATTTGTGCACTGATCACTTCTGCCACAGATTTCTTGTCTGCATACATACGTGAGAATAACAGAAATTCATCAGTGAATGCGTGTTCGAGATGTGATGGATATGTATCTATTAATGCCCTTGCTCTAGAGGCCACTTCATCCCGATGATATTTGAAAGGTTTAGTTTTCTTGTTGATAGATCTATGTCCAGTCATAGTATCAAAGTACCATAGTCATATATTATATAGATCTATGATTATATTATGGAACCTATACATTGTATACAACGCAAATATTTATCTATATATTTATCTTGGGGGCCCACGATTATGAGAGTGCCTTGGGCCTACAAAGACTTTAATCCAGCACTGAGTAAAATTCTATGAAAGATCCACGAGAGACAAAAGAGAAGTAGGATACTTAGGCCCCGGAGACTCAAAACGCCGAGTAAATAAAGAAAATTGGCGCCAAAGGTCTAACTCAATTCAATACCTTCTAACTCAACCCACAAAATTGGGCAGAATGTGAGCGAAAGGAGGGCATCCAACAATGCCAATACAAATAAAATAAATAGGCAAGCTTCCGAGAAAATTAACCGTAGCGAAAAAAGATACTGGCAGAGATTGTGAAAATTTGAATTATCCGGCTGATGTACCTTTACGAATCACTCCCTCCGCTCCCCCCCGCCTCCCAAAAATCCGTTCCCCATTAATGATATTTTGAATAATAACAATGTAACAGAAGTAAATAATCTTAAGACAAACAAAGGCAAACGCGTAAATATTGATACGAGAAACGGGGAATGATGAACTAGAAAATAAATACTGGGGCCAGTTTTAAAGAGCATGTGTAATAAACCACAAAGGCCCCCCCCCCCCCCCCCCACTCGCCGCCGACACTCTTTAAGCACTGTGTGGAATAATGTGGATGTGATTATGTACTTTTTAACCTTTCAAATGTTCCGCGCGATGATTCCTCATTTCACGTAGGTCAAGCTTGTCGTCCCTCCTCTCGAGTTGACCTGGTGAAGTAGAGAAGTAGTTTCTTGTACTCTCCACCTCACGTAGCCAGGTACGCCCGGTTCATCGAGGATTGTTCTGATTCAGGCGTCTAATCTTCTTTTGAAGATGTCCGCCACAACTCCACTCGTGTTCCTTAATTCTTTGGGCAGCTGATTAAACAGTTTTGGTCCTCTCACAACAAAACTATTTTCTTTCAGGGTTAAGGATGTTCCCTGTTTAGCCTTTAGTTTGAGAACACGACACCGTCTTCCTTTTCTACTTTCCACTGTTGTTTGGGGGGTTATAGAGTTCAGAGTAAGATTTGGTGCTAGTTTCTCCATTATTTTCCCAAGTGTAAATAATGGTGTATATAAATACGAGTATATATAAAAATATATAGTCGCGAACGTATAATTTGTAATTATACTGTATATAGTACATATACATGAATAAAGGATGAGATACTACGCACTTCTGTATTAAAACACACACACACACACATCTAAATCTGTATGACTTTCCTTCCCATTTCTCCCCTTACTCAATTTCCCTCCCCCGAAAAGAACCTCTCTCATTCATAATACTTGCCTTTCCCCATTCTTTATCAAATTCGCACCCACATCAAATGGACCCTTTTAAACCGCAGAGAATGTAGTGGATTTTATTCCAATTCTAGTTATGAAAAATTAACTTATAAATTATAGCATACGGGTTTTCCATCCATCTTTGTTCCAGTGATTTAAGCTTAATCTCTCTATTTTACAATATATATATGCGCACGTCTATGTATACACATTCCGACTAGTACTGTTCAGCAAATCCCCACCCATGTATAACCCATTCAGAACACCTCTGTAGGCAATTATAATTCTTTCACGTAATTAAATCAGGCAATTGGTTTAATCAATTTGAATATTGCGCAACTATTTTCATGTGCATATTTTCACGTGCATATCGTGGAACGATTTTTCCACTTATAGTGTAGAGGTCCTCAAAAACATCTCCATTTTAGGCCTGCGGCTTAATATATTGCTCGGTTGGCCTAGCCATGAACAAATGACTCACTTAATCGGTTTTGGAATGGACATTAAATTACTCTGTCATAGCATCAGGTGAACCCACGATAAACAATCAGTACGAGTATATATATATATATATATATATATATATATATATATATATATATATATATAACTTGATATTGCAAGTTTGATAAGAAATGCATGTTCCACCATCTTACGGTCTGCAACACTTATGAAAGATATGGGAGTTGCAAATACGAAAAAAAATGCCGATACCACCACCCTCAAAGGAACGCACCGAGGGAACAGAAAAAACGAACATCAAAGAAGAGCGGAAATTTTTTAGACGCAGCCAACACATTTCAGCTGCTAAATACTCTCCAGCAATTACAAAACCAGCTGACAAATATAAATATAGAAATCCGAGAGCCGGACAGAAGGTACGAACAAAGACACTTCATGCGTTATCGGGACAACAGGTACCGACAAAGATAAAAAGAGGTAAATTCTCAGAGGACCACGAGGCAACGAAACTGGCACCCCCATCGGAAAACAAAGCGGAACCACCTGTATGCGAAAAAGAAAGAGAAAAAATAAAAATAATCCTAGCCAACATACAGGGCCTTAAATCAAACCAGTCCACGAACAAAGTTGCATACCTGAAAGGACTCATGCAAGAAGCCGGAGCAGACTTTGCATGCCTCACGGAAACTCATCTAAAGGACTGCCAGGCGAACTGTGAAAATTGTGAGTCCTGTATTGACAAAAAAGAAATACAAATTGACAACTATAACATCCTCCGAGCCGACAGAACAGTGAGACGTAAAGGAGGATGTGCTATTTACACACGCGAAAGGCACATAGCAGAAATGGTTATAAGTACCTCAAACAACTACGTAGAATGTGTAGCAGCAAAAATTGAAAAATTAAATATGGTACTAATTGTAATGTACAGACCCCCAAACACGCCAACCTCAAAATTTTCAGATTCCATTACAGAGGTAGAAACTTAGTAAAAGATCTACACTCTCCAACCCCAAATATTTTTCTCTGTGGTGATTTTAATTTCCCATTCATGAAATATAAAAGGATAGGAAAAAATATATGTATCCACCAGGACAAGGGGGGCACACGAGAAGACCAGGAGCAGGTAAAAATGCTACTAGCTTTAGCTGATGAATTTATGTTAACGCAAGAAATAACAGAAAACACAAGAAAAAACAACTGCCTAGATTTGGTATTCACAAACAACAGTAATCTAATTGATAATGTAGAAATCTCCCCAACTATGATATCAGACCACAATATCATTGAAATAACAACTAATATAAAGGCAACAGGAAGGAAAGAACACGCACAACAGAACGAAGCAAATTCGAAATTTTTAATTTTCACTCCAAAGCTATAAACTGGGAAGATGTGACATCCAGCATGGAAGTAATAGATTGGAAAACCATTTTCGAGGCCAAGACAACGGAAGAGATGCTAATGACGTTAGAGGAGAAGACGTTAGAAATTGTGGAAAAACATATCCCAAAGATACAACAAAGAGGAAAGAGAAGCAGGTTCGAAAGACAAAAGAGGGCATTGTTCCGAAAGAGAAAAAGAGTGACTGCAAAATTAAGTAATTGTAAAGATAACAACATCAGAAAAACATTAAATGATAAACTACAAAGTATCGATGTCGTCATACAGGAACAAATCGAGAAGCATACAGAAAAAGAAGAAGATGACGCTATAGAAGCGATAAAGGTTAACTCAAAGTACTTCTATAATTTCGCAAAAAGAAAGTCGAAAAACAAGCGACTATCGGACCTTTAAAAAATGAGAACAGTGATTTATCTGATGATCTAACAGAAGTATCTGAAATATTAAAAGCTCAGTATGAATCATCTTTCAGTATCCCAAAAACTGACAAATTGATTTGCGATAGAAACGCGTTCTTTGAAGAAGAACCACAAGGGGAAAGTATAACGGATTTCGACTTCACGACGGATGATATTACACAAGCCATAGGGAAACTAAAAACACACTCAGCGGCAGGACCGGATAAATGGAATGCCACACTGATCAAAAACTGCAAGAATGCAATCGCTGAGCCCCTATACTGGATATGGAGACGATCATTAGACACGGAGAAATACCGGGCATCCTGAAGAGCGCGAACATAGTCCCAATATATAAAGGAGGAGATCGATCCCAGGCCAAAAAACTATAGGCCAGTGTCGCTTACATCTCATCTCACTAAAATATTTGAAAGAATAGTTAGACAGAAAATCTATGACTTTTTGGAAACTCAGAAAAAATTCAATGATAACCAACACGGGTTTCGATCAGGCAGATCATGCCTATCACAACTAATGGAACACTACAACAACATTATTGATTCACTTGAAAGTAATGAAAAACTATGATGTACTATACACAGACTTTGCTAAAGCGTTCGACAAGTGTGACCACGGAATCATAATACATAAACTGAAATATATGGGAATAACAGGAAAAGTAGGGAAATGGATATATAATTTCCTTAGTGAGCGGAGGCAAGTCGTTACAGTACAAGGAGTATCTTCATCAGAATCAGAGGTCCTCAGCTCAGTACCACAAGGAACAGTATTAGCTCCACTACTCTTCATAATCATGCTAACTGACATAGATGAGGACGTTACCAGAGACAGCACAGTAACATCCTTTGCGGATGACACAAAGATCAGTAGAAAAATAAGAACCCCAGAAGACATAGGATCTTTACAAACCGACATAAACAAAATCTACAAGTGGACTGAAGACAACAATATGAAGTTTAACACCGAGAAATTTCAGCTATTACGGTACGGAAAAAGAGAAGACCTAAAGTGCATGGAATATTATACCCCAAATGGACAGGAAATTCAGAGAAATTCCAGAGCAAAAGATTTAGGGGTTGTAATGACAGATGATGCGAAATTTGAAACACAAAATAAGATTGCAGTAAACAGAGCAAAGAGAATAACGGGTCAGATATTGAGAACCTTTAAACGAAGGGATAGGAATGTAATGATTCCTCTACTGAAAACCCTGATAATACCCAAATTAGAATACTGCTCGGTCCTAACTTCCCCATATAAAAAAGAAGACATTAGACAGCTGGAGGGGATCCAAGAAGCTTCACAGCCAAGATCAATGGGTGCAAAGAACTAAATTACTGGGAAAGGTTACGAGAACTAGACTATATTCACTGGAAAGGAGAAGAGAGAGATACACCATTATTTACACTTGGAAAATAATGGAGAAACTAGTCCCTAATCTTACTCTGAATCCCATAACTCCCCAAACAACGATGGAAAGTAGAAGCGGTAGACTGTGTCGTATTCCCAAATTGAAGGCGAGACAGGGAACATCCTTAACCCTGAAAGAAAATAGTTTTGTAGTGAGAGGACCAAAAACTGTTTAATCAGTTGCCCAAAGACCTAAGAAACACGAAGGGAGTTGCAGTGGAAATCTTCAAAAGAAGACTAGACGCCTGGCTCAGAACAATCCCCGATGAGCCGGGCGTACCTGGCTATGTGAGGTGGAGAGCGCAAGAATCCAACTCACTACTTCACCAGGCCAACTCGAGAGGGAGCGACAAGCTTGACTTTCGCGAAATGAGAAATCATCGCGCGGAACCTTTGTAAGGTTGTAAGGTAAGGTATATGATTGGGGTTGTTTAACCTCCTTCGCAACATCTAAGGTCATATGACGGAGGGAACCTACGGCTTTACGTGGGATTGGGATCAGAACCACGGGTCGTTACATAATCTGAACACGGAGGACGGTCTCCCATCCAATTACTATCCAGACCCAATATCGCATAACTTCGCTGATCAACGGGAAGCGATGTTACGACATTGGCTACGACGTAGCCCATATATACATATATATATACCTTACCTTATGAACCTTATGTTGTTTCGTGTGTTGGTCTCTCCACACGGAGGTCAAGCTGGTGGCCCCGCCTCTAGGTCTGGCCTGGTGGAGGAGCGAGTTACTTTCTTGCGCTCTCCACCGTACATAGCCAGGCACGCCCGGCTCATCTGGTACTGTCCTGAGCCAGGCATCCAGTCTTTTCTTGAAGACTTCAACTTTGACCCCCGTTACGTTTCTGAGGTCCTTAGGAAGCTGGTTGAAAAGTCTTGGCCCCCTGACAACCAAGCTATTTTCCTGATCATACCCAAGTTGGAACACTGATCATCCCATGTTGGAACACTGATCATACCCAAGTTGGAATACTGCTAGGTCTTAACATCTCCATATAAAAAAAGAAGACATTAGTCAATTACAAGAGATTTAGAGAAGCTTCACAGCCAAGATCAATGGATGCAAAGCACTAAATTACTGGGAAAGGTTACGTGATTTATTTATATTCACTGGAAAGAAGAAGAGAGAGGTACACCATTATCTACACTTGGGAAAATAATGGAGGAACTAGCCCCTAATCTTACTTTGAAACTCTATAACCAGGGCGTACCTAAAGTATTTGGCACCCGGGGCGGATCCTTCCTTTGGCCCCCCCATAAATAATTTTAAAATTTAAACACACAGAAAATATATTATGTTTTGCGAGTAGATTTTTAAACAGTACACAGTAGTCATAAGCAAATTGGAAATAAGAAAAATGCAGGGACATTAAAAATTCAGTGAACAGTAATTACTGCATTTTATTTTATACAAAAACACAGGAAAATCAGTCTCAACACTCGCTATTCTTTAAAGGTAAATAGAGAGGATTCACAGTCTCTGCTTTCGAGCCTTAATTTCTGCAAATTGATCAATGACCTCATCAAAATTCACCTTCTTTGCATATTCATGTTCAATTGAAAGTAAAGCCAGATTTGTCAATCTTGTCTGACTCATGGTCGCGCGAAAGAAATTTTTATCAATTTCAATTTGGAAAAACTTCTTTCACATGAAGCAACAGACACAGAGACAGTCAAAAAAGAATCTCAACACAGTGACAAACTTGGCAAAGATTCACAAAAATCCCATTTCACAATAAACTCCAGAAACTGCAATGCTGTCCATTTCTTGCCTCTTCAACGCTGATTTTGGCAGCTTCCAAATGCCTCCGAAGTCGTCTAATTTCCACACTGATATCTTCATCAGGAATTCATCGAAAATCCGAGTCAAAATTTGGAATATACTTCCGAGAGTTCTTCTTCTGTTGCAACAACCAAAGTGTTGGCTGAATAACAGCGAAGATTGACAGAATTTGATCCATGCCTTAGAACGAATCTCCAATTCTTGATGAAAGCGATCAAGACATTCAAACATAGCCCTTTTCACTTCCTCTGGCAATGTGAGACCAGCATCCTTTGCCATCTCTCCTGGCATCCTTTTTCGGAGCTTTACTCTCCTCTTCTCTCCATAGAAAATGTCCATTTCCTCACACTTTGTAGTTGCATAATGAATGGCCCTCTCCACAATTTCAATTGCGCTGATCTTCAAGAAACAGTTTAGAGCTTGGAGCTTCACAATGCACTTTTCAAGGTGCTGATTCCAACTGTTTGCAAATACTTTTGTGTGAGATTAATTTCTTCCAGGACTTCACACCAGAAAGAAAGGTAACTCAAAAAAGAGAAATCACATACAGCAGACAGCAAAATCTGAGCGATCCTCTTGTGTCCACATTTTCTTTGGGATCGCCACAGTATTTCAAGGGTTGAGGTCAGCTTTTCAAAACTTGCCTTCACTGGTTTCACAGCGTCATAATGAGCACTCCATCTTGTCTGGGAAAGTCTTTTGACTGTCATGCCTACATTCTCCATCAGCACTTCACGTCTGCGCCCGCAGGTAGGGCAAGGGGGGCGCTTGCCCCCCCTGGAAATGCCAAGAAAATATTTATATCCTAAACTTGCTGAAAAGTATCCAACTGCCTCCTAAAGGGTGAAAATTTTTATTTGTGTGCATGATAAAAGGTTGCTACCTTTTTATTTGTTCAGAAGTCCCCCTTAAAATTACTTCATTTACTTCAGTGTGCTTTTTTCTTCATTCTATCATGTTCTGTTATAAATAATAAATGATTGTTATAATGTGCATGTGTATGTATATACAATATATATTTGCATTTTCCATTACAGAAATGCAACACTAAACTTGCTTAGAATTAACCTGCTGGTTCCTAAGGGGTCAAAAGTTTTTTGCTTGCTCCGGTCCCTACCTATTAATACATTAAATTTTGCCCCCCCTTGGAAAAAATCCTGCGGGCGCCCATGCTTCACGTCGATGAGTTGAGACTGAAAAGAAGAAATAGACTCTCTCCAAGGTTAAAAAAAAAGTCACACATGAAGAAACGCTTCCAAATGAGTGCACTCGGCAAAGGTTCAGAGAATGAGTTGCACAAGGCACAAACAAAGCCTTGCGATTAATCTCTCTGATCTTTGACTGAACACCACCATGAATCCCAGCCATAGCTGCAGCGTTGTCATATCCTTGACCACGGCACAGGTTTATGTCCAGCCATCTCTCTCCAGATGTCTCAGGATATCCCTGTGAGCTCAGCAGCAGTCTTTCCGGCAATAGGGAAGAAGTCCAAGAATGATTCCTTTACTTCAACTTTGTCACATTCAATATGGACGTATATGATCACTTCAACACATTTGATCAGTGTGGGAACATCAGGAGTGCTGTCAAAAAGAATCCCAAAATACTTTGCTTTCTTGATATCAGCCACTATTTTCTCTTTGACGTAATTCCCCAAAAGGCAAATGAACTCATTCTGAATCTTTGGAGATAAATACGAAGCCACTCTCCTCCCAGATGGAATAGATGCTAATCCTTACAAAATGTTCTTTCAAAAACGGATCATAATTTGAGAGCAACTCTACTAATTCCATGAAGTTTCCTTGTTTGCTGATGACATGTCCTCTTTGTGACCACGAAAAGGAATTCTGGTGAGCCAGAAACAAGGTTACCTCCATTTCTTTCTCTCCTTGTCCATTGTTGCTTGATGAACTTGTTCAATGGTTTTTGAAGCTTCAACCTTGCTCCCAAGGTCTTCCATTTCTCCAGGCATGAGAGATGCTGCTCAAGAAGCCTCATGGTCAGACACCTTTGGTTTAGCTTCCACATGCTTGAAACCCAGTGACAAAGCTGGATGTTCCAATTCCTTTGTCATCAAGAGCAAACAGTCTGCAGCAAAACAAAACAACTTTCTAATTTTTATAAAATATTTGATTTTTCGTTTGTAAATTTTGTATTGTCAATAAAAATAAAAATGTATTTTATAGTGGAAATTAACATGAAGCTGTTGTAATAGTTTGAACATTTTTAATTTTTTTCTTACTTTGGCGAATTTTTCATTTGGTTGAAAACTTGTACTGGTATTTCAACTCTCCCGATGGCACCCCTCCTGGCTGTCACCCGGGGCGGACCGCCCCCCTCGCACCCCCCTTAGTACGCCACTGCCTATAACCACTCAAACAACAGTGGAAAGTAGAAAAGGAAAAATGTGTCGTGTTCGCAAATTAAAGGCTAGACAGGGAATATTCTCAACCCTGAAGGAAAATAGTTTTGTTGTGAAAGGACCATGACTGTTCAACCAGATGTCCAAAGAACTAAGAAATACGAGTGGTGCTGCGGTGGATGTCTTCAAAAAAGACTAGACGTCTGGCTCAGAACGATTCCAGATAAGCGGGAGTACTTGGCTATGTGAAGCGGAACGCGCGAGAAAACTAACTCTTTACTTCACCAGGCCAGCTCAAGAGGAGGGTAACAAGTTTGACCTTCGTGAAATGAGGAATCATCGCATGGAACATTTGAAAGGTTGAAAGCTTGTATGGATATATATATATATTATATATATATGATACACAATATATATATAATATATATATATGCGGTAAAATCACAGAAAAACACGTGATCGTTTTAATAACAACCACAGGGAAAAGGAAAAGTAAACACGAAATCCGAGCGCTTTCGTGATATATTCACATCTTCAGAGACAAGAAAGAAAAGATGTGAATATATCACGAAAGCGCTCGGATTTCGTGTTTACTTTCCTTTTCCCTGTGGTTGTTTGCTTATATATATATATACATTCGTGAGTATGTGTAGGTATATGTATATATATACACACACACACATGTGTGAATAGTGGATATTCCCAGCTGCAATTTCTTTCATGGATTTTCCAATTTCGAGCTTCCAAGTATTTAGCGAAAATTACAGATTTATGAATGTTAAATTTTGTTACAGCGTTCTATTTGGACATTATTATCATTTCACTCTCAAACTAAATGAGTAGAGAAGTAACTGTCTCTCTCTTTTTTTTTATAGAGAGAGAGAGAGAGGAGAGAGAGAGAGAGAGAGAGAGAGAGAGAGAGAGAGAGGATAATCAATGTTAAAATGAATTGTAATCATACGAGGGTTATTATAATGGTAAAATAGGAGAGACGCGTCTGTATAATTCATCGTTTGGGAAAAATTTTGCATTTTTGTTAGCCGTAATCATTAGCAGTAAGGGAGATTTACGCATGCTCCCAGAGTGTGCCCTTATTAATATATGCAAATGAGTCAAGGTTTCAGTCGGAGATAATCGCAAATGACCGGGTGGGAGCTGCCTCTCCCCACCCCCGCAGGGAAAGCTGCATTGTGGTGCGGAAAAAAGTGTGGCAAATTGTTACATTTAAAACCCACTTATTTAATTATCTATTATCTATTAAGTAATTGTGACCAATTTCATATATTTTCTATCGTTTAATATTTAAGTGAGGTTAATAATATTATTTAAATTCGACTCGGGTGTACAGTTACCGTGGGCCTATTTAGTGGTACTTCACCAACAGGTAACGATGAGAGGACTCCTTGGTTTGTTACCGTACCGCGTTGTTGCCTCAGCTTCCTTCTTCGTCGCCTGTCTCATCCAGACTACCGGATGTCCCCATTACTGACGAAGCACGACACTTCTATCAGTGAATTCTAACGGCACGGAACGCCCCCTCCCTCCCGAAAAGAAGATAGCCAGGACTGATCAACGCGGCTGACATTTTCATCAATCTGGTCTTCGACCCCCATAAGAAGTGACCCCCTTGCAAAAAAATTAGCCCAGTCCCTGTCTGGACGGAGCCAGACGACGTTCCCACCGACATATTTCTCGAGGAATGTCCTTGAAGGTATCATCCTTTTGCGAAGAAGAAACAAATGAGATTGTCTCAATTATGATGACATATTTAAATGCCATTATAATTTACAAGAGCGTTTTCAGCATGTGCCTTTCATTCACGAGCATCCCGTGATGAAAAGACATCGACATGGCGGGTCAACAAGCCAAATCATTCTCCTTTTCTACGGACCTCGACTGGACCTTTCGTTTACCATGGTGACGCCTGTAATACCTCGCTCTATAAGACGCGATTGCTTCCTGCCACCAGGAGAAGCTCGAGGTCCCCGGTACCCGAACGTAGTGAGATGTGACATCGACGTGGGGGGGGGAGGAGGGACACGTATAGTGATTCAACGCGTGTGTAATAAACTAAGGCTTGCCTCGGAGCACCCGTCCCGAATACGTACATAATATCGAATTCTAACGATCTTATTGCTGCTGCGGCCACTCGATTTTACATTGCTCTAACTGTATTTTTAAATTTCTTCTCTTTCTGCTAACTTCCATTACAATACGAACTCGAGAAGAGACGTTTCGAGTTTAGTCAGAGCTGGGCACTTCCGCAAACACTTCCGCAAACCGCAAATTCCGCAATTGCGGAAGTATGTTTTTCGTTTGCGGATTTGCGTTTGCGGCAAAGTCATCGCAAATTAGTGAATTTGCGTTTGCGGATTTGCGTTTGCGGAAGTTATTTTAATCCGCAAATTCAAAAATCACTTCCGAAAACGCAAATCCGCAAACGCAAATTCACTAATTTGCGATGACTTTGCCGCAAACGCAAATCCGCAAACGAAAAACATACTTCCGCAATTGCGGAATTTGCGGTTTGCGGAAGTGTTTGCGGAAGTGCCCAGCTCTGGAGTTTACCAAAGAAACAGAGAGAGAAAAAAGGATAATATTCGAATTTGTAGTACGTGAACTCGCAACGGTATCGAATTACACACGAAATGTGAACGAGTCAAGAACAAAAACTTTGTGGCATATCTACCTACACATTAAGATACAATGATGGAATAAATAAGTAAGTAAATAAGTAGGGAAAAAGCAATTGAAAGAAAAGACACAGTTCGAAGACAAATTAAAACTGAGAAAAGTAATGAGAAATGAAATACATAGGTTAGAGGTTACGTGACGTGATAAAAACAGAGTGTGTATTAAAATATTAAAATACACACACTTTTTGTCATTTCTTAAGCCTGTGAAAGAAAAAAAACAGCATGAATTAGGATTATAATGAGAAACGTTTTGGATAAATTTGTTTTGCAGAATTTAAGTGAATAAGTCAATACTTTTAATTGTAAATATTGATATAACAATGGCTTAGGAGCATTTACTGCAGATCCATCAGTAATAGTTCGCTAGATCTTTAAACACACGCGTTATAAGTAATATAATGAATCAACCCTCAAGTCCAATTTATGCAGACTAGAGGGTCATCCAGCTTATACAACTTTATACACTTCAGTAATAACTTAGTTATACGTTAATATGAACCAGAGGTTCTAGTTAATATGTATTTTAGTATCAAAACCAATTTTCATACAACATATTATCTAATAGTTATCAGATCGACAGTGGTCTCTGACTTTTGCACAGTACTGTGTATATATATATATATATATATATATATATATATATATGTGTGTGTGTGTGTGTGTGTGTGTGTGTGTGTATTGTATATGTATACAAGGTGTCCCGATAAGTCCGGTCTCATTGGAAAATTTATTTAAAATTAAATTTTAGTGAGTTACACTCGTGAGGAAAAGACCTCGGAGGCCTTTTCCTCACGAGTGTAACTCACTTCCATATTAGCCATTCGTATTATTTTACCCCGCAACAAAAAAAAAAAGGTCCCAAAAACAAGACATCAATTTGAACATTTGTTTTTACAGTAGTTTCAAATGTATTATTTTGTAAATTTTAATTTAAAATAAATTTTCCTGTGAGACCGGACTTATGGGACACCCTGTATGTATATTCTGCGTAAATTATACCCATTTCATATTCCTTAGCCGTAAATGCCTATTGTCCCTAATAGTAACGATTGAAAATTATATCATGTACTGTCTTGATAATTATTTTAATATTTTCTTCATTAAAGTGAATGTGATTTACTTATTCATTTTTCATTCATTTATTATGTTTGATTATTTATTTAAAATTGTTCATTAACTTAAAATGAGTTTGTCTCGTTCCATAATGAGTTCCTCGCAATGAGTTTCCCCTGGTTAGTTCTTATATGACAATCTCCCTTGCAATTTTTCATTTTTTTTAATAGGTACAACTATTATAAAATGGGACGCAGACGCCCCCCACCCCCCCTTAAACCTTCCCCTTAATCTTAGAGTCATGGGGCACGTGATTACGAGGCCCAGAGCACTCGGGAACTGGCTGGCGGGCAGCCTGAGAGGAAGTGTTAAGGGAGGTTGGTAATTTTGGAAAGTGGCGACTGTATGGTCAGAAATATCATTTGTTGAATGAAGCGTTTTTTAAACGGAAAACCAGATTAAAACCACATTACGGAAATTAAAACACGCAAAAAGAGGAAAGTGTTTCACTGAAACCTTTAGCGGAACACTTATAATAATTAACACATTCCCACGGCACCCCACCCGAGCCCCAACTCGGCCCACTTGACAATTTTATATATATATGAAATGTTAAAATAATTATTTTTTATCCTTAGAACGTTCCAACATGGATCATTTGGGCATGGCATCCCGACGACCCCGAACCAGGCAAACTACCCCCTTATCACGAAGGAAAAAGAGGGGCTACTCAACTTTGCATAATAATGGCCGACTGCTTCGCTTCCGAAGGAAACCAAAAGCCCCTTCAATGGGGGTTTTCTCCTGGGTCACGGCTCCCTCTTCGCTGCACCGACCTCATATGTTAACAAACTTAATTTTAGTCCAAATTATGGGTATCTTCGGCATAGTTTTGCGTAGGCAGACCTTAAACAATTAGGCAACACGGAATGTTCATATCCACTTTAAGAAACTTTTAAATTTCTCTCATCATTCACTCGATTCTTACGGAAAAAAACAAGAAAAACAAAAACAAAAAAAACTGAAATGATGGACAAAAAAAAAAAAAAAAAAAGTGCCAAAAATGTTAAAAACGATCAATTAGAACGCATCACAAATCACAACAATTTCCAACCATCAACATTAATTGACGTAACTGAAGCTTACATATTTAACTTAATTATTTTGATGTTGTTCAAAGTGTAAACAAGTATTAATAATAATAATAATTATTATAATTTACTTTCAAATTACGAAGTTACTGCAAATTTAATTAACTATATATATATATATATATATATATATATATATATATATATATATATATATCACCAACGTTTAGTTAAAATAAACTCCGATTTTAGATTACAATTATTTCAAGTTTTCGGACACTGTTATGCATAGAGGCTCCAATATGCTTGCACAAGTATCGTCAATTGTGCGGCTTATGTCCCATATATATATATATATATATATATATATATATATATATATTACACTGTATATATATATATATATATTATATATTGTTGTTGTTTACATGGAAAGCCCTAAAAAAAAATGTACTGAATTTGTGTGTATATATATATATATATATATATATATATATATATATATATATGTTTTGTATGTAATTCATTAATAGATAATTAATAGATAGTAATAATAATAA
>JAJOZX010005546.1:0-57500 GCA_023014485.1 Bathynomus jamesi | reverse complement strand
ATTAAATGTAGACACATGATGGGTATGGTGGGTATGGGGCATCATAAGACAATTGTTCGTAAGTTGAAAATTCTAAGATTTGGTTGGTTGGTTTGTGCGAAAGAGATGAATGATGGGATGTTATTCCCGGAAGATGGTGAGACCAAAGAATAAATGTAATGATGGGGGGGGTTGATTTAACCCATTCGCGTCACCTTAAAAGATCGTATGACGGTGGGACCTACTAAAGCTTTACGTGGGATCCGAACTACGTACGGGTCGCTATATAGTATGGACGCGGAGGATGGTCTCCCATCCAACTACTACCCAGACCCAATGTCGCTTAACTTCGGTAACAGTAAGGTAACTGTAAAGCGTCCGAGGGTTACTATCTCGGGAAATTGAGCTGAAGTGAACGGGTTCGCCCCCACCCCGGCCTTCCCTTTTCGATTAAGAAGAGACTCTCGTTGAACGCGAGGGAGTGAGGGCTGATGAAACGTTATCGCTTAAAGTTAGCTGCATGAGCTATTGGCTCATTTTTCCCGTAAAAAGAGACTGTATTTACGCGTGCCAAGAGATGGACTTTTTAACATCAGAAATACCAAAACTAGAGAGCAAATTACGCGCAGTGATCGTATTGGTATGGTGTCACTATGAAGGCGGTTCGATGCGAGCCGTCGCGGTTACTCCATCACAATCAACTCGAAGGAATAAAACTTAGTAAAAAGACCCGAAGGAGTCGCGTTTTCTCTAAAGAGGGACCTATCTCGTCGCAAGAATTAAAATTGTTAGCGAAGAGGGGAGATAGAATAGAACGCCAATATAGTGATATTAAGCTGGAACGGACATTAAAAAGCGCGATTCACATACAATACGGATAAAGCGTGCCTTTAAAGAGTGCCATTAGGATGGAGATGACATTAAAGAGTGCCATTAGGAGGGAGATGACATTAAAGGGTGTCATTAGAACAGTGACAATACAGTGCCACTGGAATAAAACTGGTAATTGGGAGTGCCGTTGGCAGGAATGACGAAGAATGTGGTGTGAGAAAAAAAAAGAGTTGTCAGCGTTTCATTAAGAGGGTGTAGCCTAAGGCGAGAATATAAACTTAGCTACATTTATTTAACGGTTGAAAGCACGTTAAAAATGAATGAATGAATAAAGTGAATGATGAATGAATTCAAAGAAATTGTATGAAACGATCAATGAATAATAATAAAATAAGTTAAAATCCACCTTTTGTGATTAAAACAAAAAAAAATTAATGAAAAATTAACATAATTTCATTTTCCTTAAATAATTATTAAACAATTTTAATTACAATTTTTTTGTTATATTTAATAATAATTTATATTTGTATACCGTTAAATATTATTAATAAAAATTAAAATTTTTATTCCAACTACTACTACACCTTAACCTTTGGTTAATAATAATAATAATAATAATAATAATAATATAATTACGTAATTGCTTTTGTATTAATTTAAAATAATTTCCCCTAAACTACATAAAAGATTTTAAAATTATAATTAAAATTTTAAAACAAATTTTTCTCCTTAAACTGTAAATAGGCCTAACTTTTTCTTTTTTTTTTAAGATTTTCATTGAAATAATTCTATTTTTTAATATTTTTAATATAATTTAATTTTGTTTTTCTTTTTTCCTGTAGCTTGTAACCAACCCATTTTAGAATAACCTTTGATTTACCTGTAAAATACGCTAAACTAGACTAGTTAAATGTTTTCCTATTTAAATAAAGGCTTTAAAATTTTAATTTTTAACTAATTCTAATAACTAAAAGTGTAAATATTTCAAATTATTGAAACAGTAAAACTCTTTGGTCCGAAGCATGTTCTTATTGACACCTATTTGTCCTTACTCTGTTTTTGTTATTTTTCAAATAATAAATACCTCATTAAATAAATAAATAATAATAATTAATTTATTAAATAATAATAATAATAAAAAAAATATTTTTATTATTTAACATAACTATTAATTAGCGATAGAAAGAGTCTTGTTAACGTTCTTAATCCAAAATATTAACCTGACATTTAATTTAACCGGAACAAGCCGCGTCTTCGGTTCCGCTCGTGATCATTTCGTAATCTTTAACGCCACTTATCTTGATAGATCCGATCCTAACGGGCGACTGAGCGAGAAAAATTAGCTCCACCCACTTTACGCGAGTCAGCCAATCATAACGGGCGACTGAGCGAAAGAGATATTTGTCGCTCCGCTCAACTCCGCTCAAAACCGAGCAAAGTTTCTTTTATTTATACTGTCGATAGATTAGAAAATTACAATTTATCTTAATTCTTAATCACGTGTTTTTTAGAAGGTTTCCGTATGTATCTCATCAACTGCTTAATTCTACTACTGGTTAACCCACGTATACAGTCTATTAGTCGCTCCTCTTCCTTTCAACTGACCAATCACGGAACGAAAACAAGAAATTATGAAAATGTTCAGTCAATCGTGAGATGCCTAATCGCTGGTGTTGTTGATGAAGTAACTCAGATACTGTATTAAAATATGATATATATATCTTTGACGATAATATGATACTCGGAGAATACGAGTTTTTTTATTCGTTAAAAATGGAGGAACAGCATAGTAATCCGTAAACTTACATCGCCAAGTCTTTTCTTCTTCTCCTTATAGAAAATCTCGCACCTTTAAAAGTAACAATGCCGATGAGGTAACGGGTTTTCATTGAAGTATAATCGAGTTTTAGTTTCGAATAACCTCGCCTCGACACGCAAAGATTTCTTCAAAAGGGGTAGGCGGCTCGTTAACGGTCACCCGAGAAGGTTACAAACATTTTAAAGCGCATTCTCTTATTATTCCGTAAGGATATATTCAAAATAATGTAGACACATTATGAAACTATTTATTTTGGATACTAATTGCGCTTAATAAATAAAACCTTTACTGTGTATATAAGTAAGCGTGTAAAAACATTTAACTCGTTTTATGTTAATGCTCAGAATGTTCACCATTTTCACGCAAAAATGCGGCTCATAGTGTTCATATGAGTTGAGATTTTGCGTATTTCCCGGACAATCGCTTCCTGTAAGTGTTGCACATTTTGAAGGTTAGTATCATACACTTTGTCTTTCAGGTACCCTCACAGATAGAAGTCCAGAGTGTAAGATCAGTTGACCTTGGAGGATATTCAGTAGTGGTTTCACGACGACCTATCCACAACCCAGGAAACTCTCCAGAAAAGTTCGAGCATCTCTGCGATAATGTGGCGGTGCACCATCTCCAGATAATTATGACCTGTTACAGTACCATTAAAAAAGAATGGCCCAACAATACCACGAGAAGAAGACCCAAGCTACACCGTCAGGCCTAGCAGATTAACACGATTCTCCACATAAATGTTTGGGTTTTGCACTGCCCAAACCACACAGTTGTGATGATTTACATAGTCATTCAGTCTGGAAGTAGCTTCATCAGACCAAATTATCCTTTCCTCAAATTCACAATGTTCATTACTCGCAGAACTCTGCTCTTCTATCATGATCATCCTTGTTAAAAGCGTGCAAAAGCCAATGTATGTATGGTTTCCACTTAATTCCTTTAAATAGATACGATGAATGGCAGGTTGACTGATCCCTGATTCACGAGCACAGCACATTCTTGACTTTTTTGGAGAACGCTAGTACACCTAATACAGTTTTCACATTTTCTTCACTTCGCGCTGTCCGTTTTCTCCCGCACTTGATTTTATTCACATTTCGGACAGTTCCATGTTCTGTGGGGGTACCTGAAGGACAAAGTGTATGGTAATAACCCTGTGCAACACTTACAGGAAGCAATTGTTTGGGAAGTAAGCAAAATCACAACTAATATGAACGCTACTGTATGCCGATCTATTTTGGGACGTTGCGCAGCACGTATGCGTGTAAATGGTGGACATTTTGATCATTCAACATAAAATGACTGTTAAATGTTGTTTTTACATGCTTACTTATGTACACAGTAAGGTTTTTGTTTAGGAATTTCAATTAATATCCAAAATAAATAATTTCAAAATGTGTACGTTATTTTGAATCACCCTATATATATATACACCCCCGCAAGGGGGTTCTAAGCTCGTGCTCTTGAGTGCTCTTTGTGCTCGTTTGTACGTGCTTGTTCCTGGAGGTTTCACGTGCGCCCTCCCGGCCCTAGCACCCAAGGATGATGGGGCTCGACCCTGCAGTCCTTGTCATCCTTGGTCTTTTTCCACTTCGACTGTCCCCTCCACCCTTTCTTTTTCCTCTGTCTTTCCTCTCACTTTTTCTTTGTTTTTCCACTGAGATATGCCCTTTAAATAGAGGCGAATCGGTTCTTCCCGAACTAAAAAAAAAAAAAAAAAAAAAAAAAATATATATATACACAAACTCAGAATGTAGGTCACATCCGCACATTTTCTCGCATCCGCGTCCGCATCCGCACTTTGGACTGCGGATGTCGTGCGGATGTGGACCGTTGAGATAAAACGTCATTAATAAGCGGAAATTATGAAATTCTACTATATTAATAGAACTAGTTCATTGTGCGCAAAAGTGATGCAAGCGACAAGCCGAGAGGCTGTTCTTGTATGAAGTTACTCTCTTGCAACCTACTTAGATCCACGTTACAAAGCTAAGTTATTTTCACCTAGTACATTAGAACGAGTTAAATCATCACTTGGCAAAGCAGTTGAAGAGCTTCAATCTCTTGAATCTGTCGCTTCGCCACCCACCAAAAGAATAAAAGGTTCAGTGACAGAACCAACACCTTCAACGAGCAAATCTATCACAGAATCTGTCTCTCAGTTTCTTGAGTCAAGCAGCAATGACGAGACCTACGCGATGTCAAAAGATGTAGTAAAAATGATCGAGAGCTATCACCAAGAAAAACGACTGGCTGCATGTGACAATCCTATTAGTTGGTGGAAAAATACGCAGAATATCTATCCATACTTGAGTAAACTTGCAAGGAAACATTTAGCCTGTCCTCCAACAAACGTACCAAGCGAGAGATTATTTAGCAGTGCTGGATTAATATATGATGAAAAGAGAAACAGACTGGCAGCAGAAAAGGCAGAAAAATTAATGTTCCTTAAGCATAACCTTCCTATAATTAAGTTTGAACATTAAACGATGAACATCTTAGTTTACTTTATTTTAATTACTCATTTATAAATATGCCTAATAAAACTTTAAACTTAATATAAATAGTTATCAAGCTAATTAAAGATCTCTTTCTATAAGGGTGGAGGTTGGGGAAAGAGGTCGGTGGGGTGCATTTGAGTTGGGTTCACGTCCCGCATCCTGGTAACACAATTATGGTTTCTAATTGTGGCTGAAACTCAACAAAATATAACGAATTTATTTGCAGACGAATTCACTAATTGATTTCTATATTAGTTAGATGCTTTATATTATTTTATATGTTCAGAGAAAAGTACAGCAATTATTGTACAATTAATCAATTATACTACATTATAGCTACAGCTCTCTCTATATAATAACTTATTATATATGTTAAACACAACAAATCTCGAATATATCCTAAAAAATAACGAAAATGTAGACATCCGCATCCGCGGATGTTGAAATCAAACATCCTCATCCGCATCCGCATCCGCGGATGTGAAAAAAATGACATCCGCTACATCACTAATATATATATATATATATATATATAATATATATATTACGAGGGCTGGTCAGAAAATAAGTTTACACGACATATAATTTCGTAACTAAAGGACCTACATTGATTATGTTTGTATCAGGTGAATTCGTTAATCATTGTTGGCAACACTGCACGTCGATTCGGCTGCCATCTACCGTACACTGGTTATATGAGTCAGTTGAACATGGCGGCTCGACTGGAAGAGTGCCCTGTCATTTCTGCAACGATATTCCGAGTCTGTCAGTGGTCAAGAATTTCTCGAGCGCATTGTCACAGGAGACGAGACATGGGTTCATCACCGTACTCCGTAAACAAAACGTGCCAGCATGGAATGGAAACACCCTGGGTCCCCACGACCAAAGAAGTTCAAGATTGTGAGGTCCGCTGACAAAGTGATGGTTACTGTGTTTTGGGACCACAAAGGCGTTTTGCTGGCAGACTTCAGGCAAAAAGGCACAACAATCAATGCAGCTGCATATTGTTCAACACTGGAACGTTTACGAGCGGCCATTAAACGTAAACGTCCTGGACTGCTCCAGTCGAGTCGCCATGTTCAACTGACTCATAACCAATGCACGGTAGATGTCAGCCGAATCAACGTGCAGTGTTGCCAACGATGATTAACGAATTCACCTGATGCAAACATAATCAATGTAGATCCTTTAGTTACGAAATTATACGCCGTGCAAACTTATTTTCTGACCGTCCCTCGTACATTGATATAGACGACATTCATACGATCAATCCTTCAATGTTTATCAAATTTGAAGACTTTATTTAGTATTTAGCCTTTACACCATGATGAAAAACGTCTATACGGGATTTGGAAGAGGAATCTACCTATAAATGTGAGAATAAAAAAGAAGTTTGCGTGTTTCACATACAGAAATGTATTCAACATTACCCTCTCTCGAAGATTAATTTGTAAAAAAGGGCGTGGCTTTTAAAAAGTTGGCAAATATCACCAGATTTTTCTTTTCTCTTTCATTTATTCGTTTTATTAACTATGTAACGTATTCGAATGTCTACACAGAATGTTACAAACCAACCTGTTTATATACAATGATAATTCATGCCTGAAGGATGGCTGTTGAACAAATTAACCAACCAACCTCTGCTGATTCTTTGGGGCATCAATACCTATTGTACTCAGTTCAATGGGAAAATAATTTCAGGTAAAATATTCTGCACAGAAATTTCTAAGCCAATGAGAGCTTAATATTTACTTTAACCCCACAAAACACACCGATTTTTAATGCAGCTTCACAAATTTTGACACATTGGCTTCGGATATGAAGCAAGGAACTTTGATGGCTGTCGTACTTTGTAAATATATTTACCAACTTTCTTAAAAGTGTATGATAATAAAATCTTCTACGGACGTGGAGGAACTACGTTAATCTGTAGACTTTGTCATCACACCGCGATGCCCGCAACCAGTAACCTACAGTGGCCGCAAATAAAACCGCGCGTGTACCAAATTCAGTAAAAACATGTATTATGTTATTTATTGAGAAGAGAAAAAAAACGCGTCTAGGAGAATTTGTCTAAAACAATTCGTCTAAAATACAATTTGTCTAAATCAATTTGTCTAAAACAATTTGTCTAAAATAGTTTGTCTAAAATCAATTTGTCTAATAACAATTTGTCTAAAATACAATTTGTCTAAAAATAATTTGTCTAAAATACAATTTGTCTAAACAAACAATTTAATATAATATGGCATACAAATTGTTGCCTGATGTACAATGCTATTTATTACTTGCCACGCCCCATCTTAAAAGGTTACCTCTTGTGCGGAATAGTACATCGAAATAGTTTGTCTAAAATAGTTTGTCTAAAAATAATTTGTCTAAAAATAATTTGTCTAAAATACAATTTGACTAATAACTGAAGATAACTAGAAATGCATTTGTCTGCTTGATAAATTTGGAGTGAGGATGAAAAGATTGAAAATGGGTTGATTTTATTTCATAATATACCTAACCTAACCTAACCTAACCGGGTTATGGGTTCCGGGATAACTGATTTCGATGTACTATTCCGCATAAGAGGTAACCTTTTAAGATGGGGCGTGGCAAGTAATAAATAGCATTGTACATCAGGCAACAATTTGTATGCCATATTATATTAAATTGTTTGTTTAGACAAATTGTATTTTAGACAAATTGTTATTAGACAAATTGATTTTAGACAAACTACAGTATTTTAGACAAATTGTTTTAGACAAATTGATTTAGACAAATTGTATTTTAGACGAATTGTTTTAGAGAAACTCGCCTGATTCGAAAAAAAACACATGGTGAATAATTTTTTATTTTAATATTTAGTTATTTCACCCTTAGCCTTTATTATTGCATTTACATGTGCAGGCATCGAGTGAATAAGTTTTCTGCAGAAGTCTGCGGCTCATAGTTAGTATTTGGTCTCTCCCCCATTATTGTCTATTACATCTTGTAATCTGTGTGGCATAGATGCAAAATGGTTACGTATGATGTGTGGGTTTTTTCGGAACATCTCCCACTCAGCCATAGTGTGATCCAGCAGCTGGCGGCTGGTCCGCTCCTGCCCAGGCTCCCACGAGTTCAACACATTCTCAATGGGGTTGAGGTCACACCCATTACTAGGCCAGTCCAGTAGTTCTAGATTTCGCTGCTCTTCGAACTACCTTCTAACAATCCTTGCGGTGTGGATGGGAAAGTTGTCCCGCAAATGGATTTTAAATATTAAAAGTAGAATTATATCTCATCCATACGCTTCATCAGTAACCCACTATTCGAAATAGGTTTTAACCCCTATGTATTAGGGGTTTCTCTCAGCTAAATGTAATTGTGCGCCGTTATACAAATAATACACTCTGCAGTTATCCAGAATAAAATCCTAGTGTTGTCATAGTACTGAAAGAGTTAAAGGACAATTTATTGACCATTATTCGTCCCATGTAAATGTGGAAACAGGACATACAAATGCGTGTAATACATAAATCTTACTCTAGTAGTAGTATAATATTCTACAGGGTGGGCCGTAAGTTTCCATACATAGGAAAAATTAAACGTTTGTTTTTATGTTTCAGATACCCTAAGAATATGCGTTTGACGTAAGATCTTGTTTACTGATGAAGCAAATTTTTACGTCAATGGAGAGGTTAATCGGCAAAACATACGTTATTGGAGTAATGCTAACCCTAACTGGCTGAGTCCGACGAAGATGCAAGGTGCCGGTAAAGTGATGGTGTGGGCCGGGATATGGGGTGACAGAATTATTGGACCAATTTTTGTCAGTGGAAATCTTAATGCCGAAAGGTATCTTAACATGTTGCAAGAAGAGATTTTCCCATCCCTGCTAAACGAGGAAGGTAACTTCCCAGTTTACTTCCAGCAAGATGGAGCTCCACCTCATTATGGTCTTCACGTGCGTCGGTATTTGGATCAGCAGTTTCCGGATGCTTGGATTGGTCGGCGTGGTCCTGTGGAGTGGCCTCCCAGATCCCCAGATCTCACCCCCCTTGATTTCTATCTTTGGGGGCACTTGAAGGCCATGGTGTATCAGGAAAAGATACGAGACATAAATCATCTAAAGGAACGTATCACCAACGCCATTACAAGCATAACGTCAACTGTGCTAATGCGTGTTCATCAACAGTGGGGAACACGTATTGAAATGTGTTTTCAAAACAATGGCAACCATGTAGAGCATATTATATAAATAAAAATGGTTGTCCATAACAAAATGTTTATTTTTCCTATGTATGGAAACTTACGGCCCACCCTGTATAACACAAATACAACATACCTGCATAAAGATAATCTGCTCAGGATATGGCAAGGCATACGCGCGTACAGAAGGCAGCATCACCTCCTCCATGATCTCTATATACTGATCTGCCGTAAACCCTCGTGGATCTTAGTCAGCTCTCCTAGTCCTTGCAGGTGCATCCATCCCCACACATTCGCCGTCACGTGCCCACTCCGTACCACTTCATAAGTATTTTGGGGGGTATATCTCGTGCTGTCCTGTCGCCAACACCGAAGACAGCCATGAGTTGTAGACGCGAACGTCTTCTCGTCAGAGAAGATAACTCTGCTCCAGTATGCGAGATCATAATTCATATGCTGGCGAGCAAACGAGAGCCTGGCCTAACGATGTCGTTCCTCGATCCTCTCTTTTTTGGCAGGAGTACGATGGTGATATCTTGCTTTATGCAACCATCTCCTTACGGTGTCTGCTGACACGCCCATATGTAGTCTTTGTTGATTATTCTCCGGTCTTCTTCTCGGGTGGTCTTTCTTGATGCACCACACTTAGGACGATCTAGCAGATTCCCAGTCTCCTGCCATCTCTGCACCCAGCGTCGAACAGCAGGCTTCGAAATTCCCAGTTCCATGGCTATGTCAGCTACAGAGAGGCCTGTTTCTCGCATACCAATTATCCGGCCTCGCTGTGCAATTTTATCTTGAGTTGGATTCATTTTCAGAGTCGGTGTTCGTCATACGGTGTAGAAATATGGTATGAACAATGAACATAGATCATGCCAGTAACCATGTCAACAGACTCGGTTTGGACCATCAACGTCATTTCACAAACATTAGTATAATATTGTATGAGTTTATAAGTATATACAGGGTGTCCCATAAGTCCGGCATCATAGGCGAAATTCATATTTTTTTATTTCTACAAACCATAATTCATATGCTCGGGATGTCAATTTCCCGTCCACCATTCTGTTCAGTGACAAAGCTGTTTTTTATGGAAATGGTGAGGTAAATCGACAGAACACCCGCTACTGGTCTCAAAACAACCCTCACTGGTATACTTCTTCAAAGGAACAAGGTGCATTTCGGGTGATGGTATGGTGTGGCATTTGGAAGGATCGCATCATAGGCCCCCTCTTTTTCGATGAACATGTCACTGGAGGCACCTACGTACGTATGCTCAAGGAAGAAACATTTCCCAGTGTCTTGAACGAAGAAGGAAATTTCCCAACATGGTTCCAGCAAGACGGCGCTCCTGCACATTACAGCACCCAAGTAAGGGAATACCTGTACCAACAATTCCCTGGTCATTGGATAGGACGTCGAGGGCCTGTGGAATGGCCAGCTAGAAGCCCGGATCTCACGCCACTAGATTTTTATCTCTGGGGCCACTTGAAAGCGCTGGTATATGCAGAGAAAATTAGGAGTGTTGAACATTTGCGGCAGCGCATTATTGGGACATGTAACACCATTACTCCTGACATCATTCACCGTGTGCTTGCTGACTGGGTATCACGTCTGAATTTGTGTATTGAAAACAATGGTGGACATATTGAGCACGTTCTGTAAATGAAAGCTTTTGTTATTATTTTTCTTATGATGCCGGACTTATGGGACACCCTGTATACTGTAAACAAGATTAATTTTGCGGCAGCAAATTTTTGCTCTTTCATATCCTTGGACGAGTTCGCGGCATCATAATTTCGCGGTCAACAGTTGCTAGTTATAATCTTACAGATTAAAATGACGTCATGAATGACGACATTTATTCTGGACTGTGATTGGTCGAGGTTGAGGTCGTATATTAAGGCAAGTTTTACCTCTTCGTATGCGGATAAAGTTTCAGCAGCACTCATCGTAAATGAATCTCTTAGTAAGATAGATTTGAAGCTCTCCACACTGAAACCTATTCATGCTAAGTGCATTGTCTCTGTATGGGGTAACCTATACAAAATGAGGGAGACAATTCGGAAGGGTTGGGAAATTAGCGGCATTCATGACATTCTTGTTATACAGAAATAATAGAGTATAATTTAAAATTTTTTTACTGCTTTTACTTTACGATGTTTTATTACAACACACTGTACTGAATTTACTTTTCAAATAAAGTATTTTAATGATCTAAAGCCGGGTTTACACGGTGAGAGCTACTCGCGCGAGTAACTCTCACGTCTGGACATGAGAGTACTCTCATGAGATAGTCTCGTGAGAGTAGATGTTGACAGGCGTTGGTCACTCGCAGTGATAGTTGACATCGAAATGCCATCAAGGCAGGTTGTTGTTGCTGCGGCAACCCGAGTGTTTTGCGAAATAATTAGACGCGCAAGAAAAAAAAAGACGTAGAATATGGGTAAGAAAATGGATTGGTAGGAGAAAAGAAACAGGTGTTTCAAATTTACTTTTACAGGAACTCCGAGGGGAAGATGAAAGAAGCTTTAATAATTTTCTACGACTAGATAAAATTCAGTTTGACTTTTTACTAACGAATGTTACAACTGCAATTCAGAAACAGGAACACACGCATGAGAAGAGCGCTGCCTGCCAAAATAAAATTGGAAATTACTTTGCGGTACATCGCAACAGGCGATTCATTTGTCAGCCAATTTAAACCATGATAATTTGCTGGTATATACGTCTTCTGTCCCAGCTCCACTTTTCTTACTTTTTATAACTTTTGTTGTTGCCTCTTGTCTGTAAAAGTATTTCTAATATTTCCTATTTTATTACGAAATACTTTAATGTCCACATTTTCAAGTTTCATTACTTTCAGTATTTGTTGTTCCGCACTTGTCCTAGCATCTCTATTCCTATATAGCTCCTCTGTGGTATCCCACAAACATCTATGTTTTAAATATTCTTCTAAAAATAGAATAATTTGATCTGTGTTCCACTTATCGGACATTCTGCAAAAACAATTATAACAATAAATATAAACAGTATTCCAAACACAGTCCAAAAAACCACAGTCCACGTCTGAACTCGCGTGACAGTAAACTGAAAAGTTGGAAGAAACCAACTTTGTTGAGAGTGGAAAATTACTAGCGCGAGAGTGGGCGGCGCTAGTAACTCTCAGCAAGTAGTGCGACAGTTACTCTCATGATAGTTACTCGCGCGAGTAGCTCTCACCGTGTAAACCCGGCTTGTTTTATTTTCTTACTATCTTCCAAAAATTAGTTTAAATTGTAAAATTTTCGCCTGCTGGATGTTTCCGCGTAAACTATAGCCTACGCGAAAAATGCGAAAATTTCGGATCACCTGAAGATCAGGGCCCCAGCCTTGCCTTCGTTAGTTAGCCTTATAAGGCTAACTAACGAAAATATCACGACTTAACCTAACCAATCGTTAGGTCAACTGTACGCCCTTGACGATTAGTTAGGTTAAGTCGTGATATTTTCGTTAGTTAGCCTTATAAGGCTAACTAAAGAAGGCTGGGGGCCCTGATCTTCAGGTGATCCAAAAGTTCTATTGTAGTAGTTGTTCATATAGATTTGCAGTAATTATAATGGAACCTTATTACTGTATAAGACTAGTAAACTACATGGAGTTCAACGCTGTTCACGATCATATTAATTGTTTATATTTATGAACACAGACATTACATTATAATTATCTGTATATCAATGACTGCACATTCAGTTGTCCTTTAGATATACAGTATATGTTTGTTATATGTTGTTGGACTCAGTTGTCCCCCCTCCACCCCAGCTTCCCCCAGTTGTGGTACATTGACTAACACTGCGGCTTTTCCACATGTACGAAGTCACTTGTGAGTCGAGGAACATTACATATGCGGGCAACTGTACATGTATCTATGTATAAACTGGAAACATAATGAAAATAACAGGAAATTTAAGACGTTTCCAGTTGCACGAAGTACAATAATTCCCCCAACCGATAAACCTTCAATTTCGCAGTCATGCGGTACAATAACTGCACAGTATGGAAAAAACTTATGAAAACATTAGGATTTTAGAAATTATTGAGGCGCGCTTAGCAGATAGACATAAGACGACTAAATTATCTGCCATATAACTGCGGAAAGAGCGGGTATTGTCTGGAAAGTACTTATATCGTCGAGTAGTTTTAAATCGTTCCATACACTTTATCGCCGGCTTTCATCCATCTTACAACATACTTAGAAATCCACATCTTTTTCAAGGGGGCATTCTTTTCGTGAAGCTGTGTGGAAAAAGCCCCACACATTATCGGTTAAAAAAGAAAAAAATTCGAATCATTTCGGTGTATATCTGCGTTACAATTGGACGCTTGGAAGTGAAAGTAATTCAAATGCATTTTTTACCGATTTTTTCCTTTTGCCAAAAAGTTACTCGAGTACTTGAATCTGCACTTCGCACGCCGAGTACGTGCCCGCAAAGTGACTCAAATTACTCGGTGACTCATCTCACTTTGTGATCGGAGGTGATTCAAATATTGTACTTGAATCACTTCTTGAGTTTTGGCGTTGTGAATGCACTTGAATCACTTTCACTTCTAAGCGTCTAATTATTATTCGTATAGGCTATAATAGACTTTAACCACTTAAGCACCATTTTTATTTGTAAATCTTTTTGTCCATCTATTAACGTACAAACTAACCGTAGTAACATCTCGCGGCTAGTCTTTTATTAAATGTGATATTAGGATTGACACATTTAGCTTAGGTTGAGTGTTTGGTACCTGGTACGTTCTAGTAGCGCCTCACGAGGTATCCCCATCTATATCGGGAAAAGAAATACATGGCGATGTGCTAAGATAGACAAGAAATTAAGTACTTTATATTTCCACTAATTATTAGGTATACACAAACATCTTTGGTCCAACTAAAGTCACCTTATTTATAAGAAAGATTACACAGCTCAACAAAAATTTTTTTTTGTTTCGTTGCCAAGGAAATTCGTACGAATTTAGGGTATTTTGGGGTTGCTGAATTCCAAAATGAAAGTAGTTTTTCCGATTTGGCTCTAGTTCTTGAGATAATGAATACCCTCAATTAATAGGAAACGTAACCATAACGCGTGCATATGGGAAACTACCGGAACATTCTAGATGGTGAGACCGAATAAAATGCCATTATGTATTTCATGTGTTTACTTTTGTATGATTTGAGACAATTTCAATGCGATTTGTAACTAGGCTCCGCCTGAACATTAAATTTTTTGCATTTTCACGTGTTTCAATGGGGTACCAATTATCTCATAAATTAGGGCCAATCTAGCAAAACCGATGTCATATTCGGAATCAGCACCACAAAGTTACCCCAAAATCACTCTAATATGATTGGCAATAAAATGAGTGTTGACCAGTGTTATCAAGATATGCGGTATATAAATTTATAAATGTAAAAGGTAAAAATTTACTATCCAGACTGTCCAGAGACGGAGTCTATAGGTCCTAATTACTAACCTAACCTAATCAACATAACTTAACCTACCCTAATCTAACTTAATTTAATATATTATCAAGCTGTTATGGACTCTGTCTGGATACTAGAGTTCTGCCAATTTAAATAACGCTATAAATAATAGCTGTGGGGACTTTCACTGATCACTTAACATAACACAACCTTGGTTTATTTCGGTCGGATCGGTGGAAACGAACCAGCACCCTAGATCCTAGGGTAAATAACACCAGTACACATTTGAAAACTTGTCGATCGATTTTTACAAACTAGTTGGTGATTCTATATAATTTGAGTGCGCTGATCTAAAAAATAGTTAGTTTTTCCCTATCACGTATGGTTTTCTTACCACAGGGTGTGTCATAAATCCCCCATTTATCCCCAAATGTGAACCATCTTATCGAGACCAACATTGGATTGCACATGCTAAACCATAAATTTTGTTGTTATAGACTACAGTAACGCTTACATAATAATGTAGGGTAAATATATATAACAACCAGTCCCGTTCCCAGCAAAATACTCTCTCCCCTCCCATCAATGGGTGGTTAACATTTGGGGACAGATGAGGTATTACAACACCCCTTGTAGCACGAAATCTTTAGGTGATAGAGTAAAACCTAATTAAAGCAGAATTAAATAGCTCCTAGCTCTTGGACAAGCATATTGCTTGTTTATGAAAGAATAAAAAAATAACTGAGAAACAAAATATATTTACCTTCTTTACTTGCAAACATTTCAGGACTTATTCCAAAGACTTAAGACTACGAAGGTAGATCTGACTAATGACGACTAAACCGGTGCTTCTTTGATGTTTTCTTATGCTGTGCGTGATCTCGTTGCAGACACCAGCAGTAATCCGCCATCATATTTGTATGCCATCTTCCTTGATATCTTCTTTCCATGGTTTTGATGTCCTGGTGAAATCGTTCCCCTTGCTTCTCACTGACATCTCCGAGATTTTCGGGAAAATGGTCAAGATGCGAAAATAAGAAGTGAACTTTCAGGCTCATGTTGCAGCCTAAGGCAAAAAACTTTTTAAGCATATTTTCCACCAGTCTTTCATAATTTTGGCTTTTGTAATTTCCCAAGAAGTTTTCAACAACATCTTTGAAACCAAGCCATGCTTCTTTTTCTTTATTGGTCATTGTGTTCAGGAAATGATCATCTGTCAATAACTCTAATCTGAGGACCTATAAAAACACCTTCCTTTATTTTCTCGTAGCTAATCTTTGGATATTTTGAACAAATGTACTTGAAACACACCTCTATTCATTGCTTTGACTAGTGCTTCATCAAGCCTAACTTAATGTGCAAGGGTGGTAGGACGATTTTATTTGGTTCAACTAGATGTTCATGTAAAATGTTCTTTGATCCTGGGGTAAGATTCTCTCTAGGAGGCCAAGTTTTCCTCTTCCAGTGCTGGTCACGTGCTCGACTATCCCATTCGCAGGTGAAACATGGCATCTTAGTGTATCCTGATTGCGGCCCAAGTAACATGCAAAGGACTTTGAGATCCCCACACAATATCCATGTGATTTTGATACTGAATTTTTTCCAGAAGCAGTTTCATGTTATCATATGTCTCTTTTAAATGAGTAGAATGGGCCACTGGGATTGATGCATATTTGTTACCGTTGTGCAGTAACACTCCTTTTAGACTGGTTTTAGAGGAATCTATAAACAACCTCCAGTCACTGGTTTGGTATTCGATGCCTAGCTTGCACACTAATCCTGTGATGTCCTTGCAAAATACCAAGGAACCATCTTCTTCGAAAAAAGGCACGAAGTCTTTCTCACGATTTCTGTACCAAGCGAAGTATGTGTCGGATGCCAATAAATTGTTCTCCTGCAATCTAGACCCCAAAAGAAAGTTCTGCAGAGTCCTTAGGCAGATTCAAATCCCTGACTAAGTCATTTAGTTCGGCTTGGGTTAATGGTTTAGGATCTCAGTCAGCTGTTGGCTGTTCATAAACATCATCATTGTCTGGATTTGGAGCTGAATCAGAATCTGAATTGTATTGATCCAGACTCTCGGGTGGGCGGAGAATAGGAACTTCTGGACCATGGGGTACCGGCCTTATTGCAGATGGAAGACTTGGGTATTGAAGGCTCTCTTTATTCTTTGCATTATAACCTTTAACATTGCAAGAACAGAAGTAGCAGTCGTCGGTATGGTTTCTAGGCTCGCGCCATACCATAGGGATCCCAAATGGCAAACTTTTCTTTTTACCTTTGCTCCAATTCCTTAGTGCCGCAACACACGTAAGACAAACCTTGTGTGGAGCCCAACTTTTGTCTTGATCTCCTAATTTAAGTCCAAAATAAGCATGATAAGCTCTCTTAATGAAGGTCGTTACACTTGTCCTTTGTTTTACAATAACATACCGACCACAAATATAACAAAATGTCTGGACTATGGGTACATCCTCTAGAAGCCATTATTAAAATTTTAAAGACATAATGTTAGAATTATCTATCTAAAAAATATGAAAAAACGAAATTAATTAAAGATAAAAAAGGTAAAAAATTACAAAACGCCACAATTTTTTTGCTAATAACTTTAAGGTAGCATTTTTGAATTCAGCGCAGCGAACTGCTTCAGAATCACAACTCAAAATAAATAAATCGATTTGCATGCAGACCGGTGTAATTCAAGGTGGAAATTTCAATTTACAACGTCAAAAATCCGAAACATAGCCTATGCAAGCATTATATATATATATATATATATATATATATATATATATATATACACATTTTAACTGCAAACACGCAGTATAATTAACGTAAAGAACGACGCTTGTATAGGAGAATATTCCGCGCAAGATGAGAGGGAGAACGAAACAAAGGAAAAAATGAGGTAACCACCCGGGAATCGAACCCGGGATCTTCCGATTGCCGGTCAGATATGATAACCATTACACCATGGGCCTCACTCGATCAAATGCCGTAATTCTCCTACATACTCGCAGAAACCAATGCCCCAAGGGGGCACCTCCCACATGCCGTACATTATATACATTTTAACTGCAAACACGCAGTATAATTAACGTAAAGAACGACGCTTGTATAGGAGAATATTCCGCGCAAGATGAGGGAGAACGAAACAAATGAAAAAATGAGGTAACCACCCGGGAATCGAACCCGGGATCTTCCGATTGCCGGTCAGATATAACCATTACACCATGGGCCTCACTCGATCAAATGCCGTAATTCTCCATACTCGCAGAAACCAATGCCCCAAGGGGGCACCTCCCGCATGCCGTACATTATATACATTTTAACTGCAAACACGCAGTATAATTAACGTAAAGAACGACGCTTGTATAGGAGAATATTCCGCGCAAGATGAGGAGGGAGAACGAAACAAATGAAAAAATGAGGTAACCACCCGGGAATTGAACCCAGGATCTTCCGATTGCCGGTCAGATATGATAACCATTACACCATGGGCCTCACTCGATCAAATGCCGTAATTCTCCTACATACTCGCAGAAACCAATGCCCCAAGGGGGCACCTCCCGCATGCCGTACATTATATACATTTTAACTGCAAACACGCAGTATAATTAACGTAAAGAACGACGCTTGTATAGGAGAATATTCCGCGCAAGATGAGGAGGGAGAACGAAACAAATGAAAAAATAAGGTAACCACCCGGGAATCGAACCCGGGATCTTCCGATTGCCGGTCAGATATGATAACCATTACACCATGGGCCTTACTCGATCAAATGCCATAATTCTCCTACATACTCGCAGAAACCAATGCCCCAAGGGGGCACCTCCCGCATGCCGTACATTATATACATTTTAACTGCAAACACGCAGTATAATTAACGTAAAGAACGACGCTTGTATAGGAGAATATTCGATTCCCGGGTGGTTACCTCATTTTTTCATTTGTTTCGTTCTCCCTCCTCATCTTGCGCGGAATATTCTCCTATACAAGCGTCGTTCTTTACGTTATATATATACAGGGCGTCCCAAAAAAATGTATACACACTTTAACAGCTGATAGCTCAATTGATGTTTCTTTCTTTCCAAGTTAAACCCATTAGAATTAATAATGGCAGTCAGACTAAGCTTTGAACAAAGGAAATTCATTCTAAAATGCTACTGGAAGTGTGAAAACGCAGTTGAAGTGCAAAGACAGTTTAGGAGGGAGTTTCAAACAGATCCACCAACGCGACTTACCATCACTCGAATTAGAGATAAGTTTGAAGCCGATGGAACTGTTCAGAATGTCCACAAGAAGCGTTCCGGAAGACCACGGACATCGACAAGCCCCACAAAGCAAGAAAGAGTACTGGAAACGTATCACCAAAGTCCAAGAAAATCTGTGCGGCAAGCATGTCGTGAGTTGGAATTTCAGAATCGTCTGTCCAACGCATTTTGAAGCGCTGTCAATGGAAAAGTTACATTCCAAGATTAGTCCATGCTATTAATGAAGATGATCCGGACCGAAGAGTGGAGTATTGCGAGTGGTACTTGGCACGATGTGGATGTGGATGTGGATTGGACGAAGGGGTTTCGTAGAATACCCTCCGCGTTCACCAGACCTCACACCACGACTTTTTTTTATGGGGATACTTAAAAGACAAAGTCTACGCTATAAAACCTGCAGCAGTCGCTGAATTGAGAGCAGCCACATTTTGAAGCGCTGTCAATGGAAAAGTTACATTCCAAGATTAGTCCATGCTATTAATGAAGATGATCCGGACCGAAGAGTGGAGTATTGCGAGTGGTACTTGGCACGATGTGGATGTGGATTGGACGAAGGGGTTCGTAGAATACCCTCCGCGTTCACCAGACCTCACACCACGACTTTTTTTTATGGGGATACTTAAAAGACAAAGTCTACGCTATAAAACCTGCAGCAGTCGCTGAATTGAGAGCAGCCATTGAACGAGAATGCACACAAATACCAAACGAAATGTTTCGTGATGTTTGCGATTCCATTGCTTCGCGTTATCAGCAGTGCCTGGACCAGAACGGACGTCAGTTTGAAAACAGGCGTTGACAAAACAATTAAATAATGTCTGTAGATTCTATTACATTTTGAAAATGAAATGTATTTTAATAAACACTGCCTTTATAAGTATTTAAAGTGTGTATACATTTTTTTGGGACGCCCTGTATATATATATATATATATATATATATATATATTTGCATTATATAGTAGAGTGACTATTGATTACATATACATATATATATATATATATATATATATATATATATACATATACACAGTATATATATATATGTGTGTGTGTGTGTGTGTGTAATCAATAATTAAGACCAACTCTGCGATATACTCTCTCCCACTACTTAATTTAGTGAGCATAACTCCCCTCTCTCGTCCCCCCCATTCCCCATGAAAAAGTACTGCTGGTGGCGCGCGTGTGTTTTCCATATTCAGTATTTTCAGGGACCGTTGTGCTCGGTCACATCTCACTTTATTCTCATGGAAAATTTGTCCAGAATCCCGACCTATCCAATCCGTTTATACGTCCAAAACCCAGACCCCCATACCCTTTCCCCGAAAGACCTTCCGTAGTCGGGCCCAAGATGTTGTGTGTCCAATCAACGTAATGGGTATCCAAGCAACGCAACAACGGATACTCGTATCTCAGTTGGGAAGGTAAGTGAAGAAAATCTCACTTTGTCAGTGCCTCCCTTTGCGTTCTCTGTAGTGTGTGTATTTGTTCTTCATCCGGATTCTCTCTCTCTCTCTCGCTTTTTTCTGAAGGAGGATGAAGCTTTCCTGGGAAGGTGGTGGTGGTGGTGGTGGTGGTAGTGGTGGTGCTGCCCTGCGGATGGGGATCATGTTCTTGGTCGTGATCTCCGTGAATCCCGGTGAGTGAATTAAAAGGACAAGACACTTTTGTTAGAATGTCTTGTCTTACCCTTACAGTATATATCCATAGTTTTGCAAAAGCCGGGCTTTATTTTTTTCCCCGTTTCCCCCCGCCACCTCCCCCACACCAGACAATACAAAATTCGTTTACATAAAAAACAAATACAGTTTCTATAAATTACTTTTCATATGTTATAAAAACAAAATATTCTCTATATACACTTCAAATATCAGGTCATCCCATAAGTAATGTCCTTTTTAGATCAGAATTTGAAGGACGAAAAAAACCTCAACTGAAACTTTTTAATCTAGTATATATTTTCCATCGGAATCAATGACACTCTGCCAACGTCCTACGAGCTTTTTCAATGCCATGTTTATAAAATTCAGGCGGTTTTGAGGCAAAAAACGTACAAAGACTGGTGTGCAGGTCATCTAAAGAAGTATACTGTTTCTCATCAAGATAGTTTTGCAGACTCCTGAAGAGATGATAATCTGAAGGCGCAAGGTCTGGAGAATATCGAGGATGTGGAAGTTTTTCCCACCCAAGCTCCTCAATTTTTGCAGAAGTGATCCGAGCGGTATGAGGACGTGCGTTGTCGTGGTGGAACACGATTCCTTTCCGATTAACCAAAGAAGGTCTCTTTTCTTTTAGTGCAGTGTTCAATCGATCCAGTTGTTGACAGTAGACTTGAGCGGTGATTGTTTGGTTGTGTGGTAAGGTTTCAAAGTGTATTACACCACCTTTATCCCACCAAACACTAAGCAACACCTTCCGAGGGTGAAGATTTGGTTTTGGCTGTGGTGTCGCTGGTTCTCAGGCACAAACCCACTGCCGACGGCGCTTAACATTCTGGTACAGTATCCACTTTTCATCACCAGTCACTAAACGGTGCAAAAACGGATCTTGGAGTTCACGGAAATGAAGAACTGTGCTAATGTTTACCCGCACCCTCAGATTGTCGACCGACAATTCATGTGGCACCCATTTTCCTAACTTAGGCACTTTCCCGAGTTGCTGCAAATGTCGATGGATGGTGGACGGGGATGAATTGAGTTTCTGGGCCAATTCTTCGACAGTTGTTGAACAGTCTTCTTCAAGTGCGGCTAACAGCGGGTCATCATCAAACTCAGCAGGGCGTCCAGAGCGTGCTGCATCTGTCAAACAGCAGTCACCATTCCTAAACTTTTGAAACCATCTTTGACATTTCCTCACACGCAGAATATCGTTGCCATAAACTTCCTGAATGTTTCGCGTTGTTTCTGTAGCACTATTCCCTTTTTTGAACTCGTAAAGCATTATATGCCTGATATGCTCTTCTGATACCGCCATGTTTATGAGGGGTTCACATAAAGCAAAACACACGTCTTCACTGGTCAAGGTCTGTAAAGTATGTAGCAAAACACGATAGATCTCCTCTTAGATATAACCTTCAGAAAATTTATGTTTAAACCGAGTAGGACTAGTTTAAACTTAATCTATTGTAAAAAACGACATTACTTATGGGATGACCTGATATATAAAACACTTTCTTTTATTTAAACTTTAGAATTACAGGGTACAGCATAAGCTTAATAACTTTTTTCAGGTTTCATATTTCAAATCAAATACATACGAGTAGATGCTGAAATATATAGCCAATAAAATATTTGATAAAATGTCATAAAAACAAGGAAAAATATTTCGCATACGTGTGTAAAAATTATAAAAGCTTTTTAATGCAAAGTTTCAAGTGTGCTTATTTCTAAGATTTGTTCTTATTTTTGGCTTCAAATCTTATTTATTTTTGTTTCTTCTTATTTCTTACTTTTTCAATTTTTCATTTGGCTAAAGTCAAGAAGCGGTTCAAACAATGTTCTCACTGAGAGGGAGTGGAGTTTTGTTTGTTTTGACTGGAGGAAAATTTCAATTTTGTTGTTGTCATCATCAGAATAAAATGTTAACGATATTTGTACAGGGTGTTTCAGGTCAACCGTAGAAATATGGAAATTGGCGGAATTACTATGACAAACTTCAAATACTAGATACAAACTACAAATTTTCAATTTCCATATTTCTAGGGTTGACCTGAAACAGTGAAACACCCTGTATTATGGATATTCTTATTTTTTGGGACGGAATTCTTATTTTTTGGATGTGTGAGGTTCTAAGTTTTTTTTTCTAGACTTGAGAACCCTGTTTTACATTAATTAATGTTAGGCCTAGGTCTTAGAGCATTATTTCGCAACCGTCTTGCAACCCTACTTTTGTAAAAAAAATTTGCGTCCCCCAATTCCCTAAATGATGATGCAGCACATACTTGAACTGCAAAAACAGCTCCCAAGACTATTTCCCACGTGACGATGGAGAGCTTGGTAAGAGATGGATACTTAATCCGTTCAATGAAAGGGCAGTACAGTCTGCCAAACTTGCAGCACACTCACACGATGAATTGTTGGAGCTTTCTTATAACAAAACCCTGCAGTTGTCATTCCCGTCGGAAGACTTCTGTACATTTGGGATAGCACGGAAAATTGAGCATCCAAAACTGGGTCTGAAGCACTGAAAGTTAATTCCATTTGCATCCTCATACTGACGCGAATGGGGCTTCTTATCAAGAGTTGTAATCAAAACAAAACAATGAAAGTAACTGTCTGCGTTACTTTGTCTTTAGTGAATTCAACCGAATATAAGACGATTAACATAGACACAGATCATGTGCGGTAAAATTGCCAGACATAAGAATGCCATAAATAAGTTCAACGTACCACATAGTAAAAATGGCTTGGGTTAGCAGAGCTGCAAGGTAACGGAGTAAATGTAATTTGTTACAATATTTTAGTAACATTTTCAGTACTTATTTACTTATAACCGAGTAACTTTTCGAATAGTACTTTTACTTTTTTTTTAAAATAAATTAAGGACGGGGGATTAGGCGCACCTGAATGGGTCGGTACACTTGGTACAACCAATAAAAAAAACCCACCCCTATCAAGGAAGAAAGCAAAGAAATTAATAAATATTGTTTTTGACTGCGGATATATTGTAAGTTGGTGGAAATGTACCCTGAGGAAGTGAATTCCACAGAGTGCATGTGCGTGGTATGAAAGTTTTAGTTTCGTAAAGGGATGTTCTGCAGTGTGGTATTTGTATCGAGGAGGCATGCGCGCTCCAGAGGTTCTGGTAGCAAAGTAACTTTTCTTTAGAAAAAAAAGTTACTTTAACTCCATTACTTTTTCTTAAAGGCTTCAATGAGTAACTTCATTGTTACAATCTTGGACCATTTGACCTCTTCTGTAATCATAGTGCATCAACCAATATGATCGTATCTACTTTGTGTCGTCGTTCTTTATTGGTTCATCTGTCTGGTGGCTCAGAGACAAATGAAATGCGCTTGCTGATTGATCGGTTAGAATTTGGTACAAATGGCGAGTGTGGTACAATATAAAGTGTGGCTATCAGTGTGCTTGAATAATTTTTCTCTCATTTTACTATTTAAATTTAAAGTTTTATCACAATGGCCATTAATGATATCGTTCTTTATTGGTTCATCTGTCTGGTGGCTCAGAGACAAATGAAATGCGCTTGCTGATTGATCGGTTAGAATTTGGTACAAATGGCGAGTGTGGTACATATAAAGTGTGGCTATCAGTGTGCTTGAATAATTTTTCTCTCATTTTACTATTTAAATTTAAAGTTTTATCACAATGGCCATTAATGATATCGTTCTTTATTGGTTCATCTGTCTGGTGGCTCAGAGACAAATGAAATGCGCTTGCTGATTGATCGGTTAGAATTTGGTACAAATGGCGAGTGTGGTACAATATAAAGTGTGGCTATCAGTGTGCTTGAATAATTTTTCTCTCATTTTACTATTTAAATTTAAAGTTTTATCACAATGGCCATTAATGATATCGTATATGAAGCAATTGGAAAATTCGTGGGCCTATTTAAGCAGATTCTTCAAATTTAAAGTAAAAGAGAACAAGAATTTGAAATTTGACTTTTGTGTGCTCCAAAGATTTTTTAACGCAGGGAGGAGGGGCCAAGGGCGAAAGACCGTAAAAATGCGCCATCTTTTATTTTTGTTAAAAAAAAAAAGAACTATGCGGGAGAGTTAAATTGTGAAGACTTTTGTCCAGGCTGGCAACAATTAAAGCGAGTGGGTGGTGTCTGTGTCTGTTTATTATTATTATGGTTCTGGGTAGAATTTGAACAAGAACCATTCAGAGGTAGTTTGTGTTTGTGTGGAAAGAACAAGCGCGTATGGTAGGGGGGGGGGGGCTGAGATATGGAACCTTTTTCATTTCACGCATCTTCAGTCGTTATGATGAATTTATTTGTCTCGCTTAACAAAGGGGCATATGTTGACTTTGTCCCGAAACTTTGATTTATATTCAGAAGGAAGGTTTATAAGTGTAATTGTATAAAGTAATTTATTGTATATTTCCTCAATGAACGATTCGTGGATCTTTTCAGTTTGTCGGACTGCTACAGATTTTTACAAAACTTAGCAAATCAATTAGTTTGCTAAACCTAACCTAACCTAACCTACATAAACTTAACCTAACCTAAACAAACAACCTAATATCTATCAGATAGCAAACTAATTTATGTGCCAAGTTTCGTAAAAATCTGTAGCAGTCCGCCAAACCACGTAATCTTGCAATAAAATCAGTAATTCTCTACTTGTGCGCCATTTTAGTCGTATTGCGTCGGCTGGCGCTGTTAGTGAATGTATGTCTTTAATTTGCGTATACGTTTCTTTGGCTAACATTTTAAATGTATCCCACGTTTGATTTGGTTTACAAAGGTCAGGTATGTGATCAAGTGCAGTAAGCTGACATTTCGTCAGGATCGATAAATTTAAACGCCTCTCATATTTTATCAATATTTTTAAAAAGGCGATGTTCTCTCGCACAAAATAGAGTTCAAACGCACTGAGCTAGTCTTGGAGCAGTAGTAATTCCTCTTATACAGCCCCGAAGCGCCTTTTAATAAATTTTGTAAAAGGCGTCAGTAAGGAAAGGAATCAGTTTAAATTTAATGTGTCACTCGGAGGATTGTCCATATTATTTATTAGAGGTACTTTGGTTTTTGTTTCCGATGTTAGCGGATCTGTTATAGGACGTTTGGGTGTAAAGAAAGGACGTATCGTCCTCTCTCTTCGTCTTAGACGTGGTCATACAAATAAAAAAAATATTTAAACTTTTATAGAAAATATATTCGTGTAATCATATATAAATTTTAAACTATTTGAAAAAAAAAAAAATATATATATATATATATATGTAAAGAACGACGCTTGTGTAGAAGAGCGTTCCGCACAAGATGAGGAGGGAGAACGAACAAATGAAAAATGATGCACCTCCCAGGAATCGAACCCGGGTTCATCCAATTGCCGGTCGGATATGCTATCCACTACACCAAGGTCCTCGATCAATCAGAAGTCGTAATTCTCCTACATCTACATACGAGCGGAATCAAATGCCCTGAGGAAACACCTTCGCATGCCGTACATTTGTTCGTTCTCCCTCCTCATCTTGTGAGGACGCTATTCTACACAAGCGTCGTTCTTTACATGCCGTATATATGTACGGCATGCGAAGGTGCCCCCTCAGGGCATTTGATTCCGCTGGTATGTAGGAGAATTACGACTTCTGATTGATCTAGGACCTTGGTGTAGTGGATAGCATATCCGACCGGCAATTGGATGATCCCGGGTTCGATTCCTGGAGGTACCTCATTTTTCATTGTTCGTTCTCCCTCCTCATCTTGTGCGGAACGCTCTTCTACACAAGCGTCGTTCTTTACATTAATTATACTGTGTGTTGTTTGCAGTTAAAAAAAAATAAATAATAATATATATATATATATATATATATATGTGTATAATATATATATATATATATATATATAGAGAGAGAGAGTATCCACAGTTTGTCTGGTTTTTTTTCCAGAATTGTCTACACTGCTGACCGTTGGCGGCGCTGCAGTCACTGAGCGTACAGATCGCTGCTTCGTAGGATTGAGACCTCGACACTCAGTTGTTCAGTTGTAATCGCGCTGTAAACATGGCTGAGGTCGTAAAAGGGGCTGAAATTCACAGAAGATTGTCTGTATAGTATGGTGATCAAGGTTTGCCACAGCGGAGCGTGTACCGAATGGATCGAAATGTTAAAAAATGGCCGAACAAGTGTCGCTGACGCAGAACGTTCAGGGTGGCCGTCCACATCGACCACTAAGTCAACACTTTTACGCCCTCAGTCCCCCCCCCCCCCCCCAAAAAACGAACGACAGCACGTTGCTCTTCTTTGTTGCGAGTCGAAAGTGGTGCGGCCATGTTTATAGCGCTATTACAACTGAACAACTGAGTGTCAAGATCTCAATCCCACGAAGCAGCGATCTGTACGCTCAGTGAATATAGCACCGCCAACGGTCAACAGCGTAGACAATTCTGAAAAAAAAAAGACATAAATTGCGGATACTTTTTGATTTACCCCTCGTAATCACGATATTGTATCATTACCACTTATTACCAACTACATAATTGGAAATTAAAATTTCCTAAATGAATTATAAAATTTTAAAAAGTTCAGCTAAATTTTATGAAAATTTTGAACGAAGCACGACTGTAACGGAATTGTTTACATCAACTTTTAATGTATTTAAATTCATCGCATTTCTTCTAAAAATTCACTGTTATTTTATTAGAAACTACGAGAAATTATAACGAAAATAAATGGGTAAAAAAAGGAAAAAAGGAAAGTGATTTCCCTTTCGAGCAGTGGATCACTCGGTCAAGTCCAGTCACCTGTCAATAATTCAATAAATGGTTTGACCTTGTAGGTCACTGACTCATTAAATGTGTCCGCGTCTCCTTTATGCCTCTTCCACATTCGATTCTGAATTGTTTTGGGCGACTGCAATCGCTGGTGTTACGCCAACGTAAATATGTTTGTCTCAAGGGGGTCGGGAGAGTCTCATGGAAATACAATTTTTGTTATTTATTAAGTATATTTACCATATTGATGACTCTGTGTCTAAATATATTTCTATCAATATTTGAGCAAAATCAGTCTATAAATAAGGGTGATGGGCCGTGGGCGTCCTATTTCCCGCCCAATGGTTGCACTTACGGCGAATTCTGTTGTATTTTCAACCTTTGTGGTTTGTGAAAGTCACTTTTTCCAATTTCCAAATTATTTTTGGGAAAAATAAAAATAAATTTACTTTTTTTTTGGTCACATCCACGGCCACAACAGCCAACAACTTACCTCCGTCAAAAGATCAAAAGACAATGTCCTTCGGATGGTTTTCCAAAGTTTCATGAAAATTGTGGCGCTGGATATGGAGAAATGGAGGTTTCTTTCTCGTAAATGTAATTTAAGAAAACAGCACCCCTGAAACCTCCTACTCCCCTTTTTTTTTACATTTTTTTTTTTCATATTTAGATCTATTTTACAGCTGTCGCTGCAATGTACGGGGTTCCCATTAACGCGTAGTTTATCTGATTAGTCAAGGAACGATGATACATTTTTTCCTCGCGTTTTTCGTCAGTCATTTTTTTCATTTAGGGCTTCGTCAGTATAATTTTTTTTAGAGAAGTTGTACACTTTCCGCAAAATTGTCGTGTTCATATTTTATAATAATAATAATGCATAACTGCAGAAAATGTTGGTCGGCCTTCTTATAGGGGTATGTATGATATGTATGTATATGTCGAAAGGTCATTGGTGGCTATGAATGCTGATTAGTGGGAGATTTAAAGCCATAAGATTAGGGGAAAATAATGTGGTTTTTTTTTTACTAAACCCACTCTTTATTTTTACATATTATATGAGAATAAATAAATAAATAAATAAATAAATAAATAAATATATATATATAGTAGTTTTCATAATTAATTTAATGAGTAAGAAAAATGCATACGTGAATAAGTAAATAAATAAATATAATAATAACTATATAAATCAATAAATCAATAAATAACTATATAAATAAATGTATATATATATATATATATATATATATATATATATATATATATATCACGAGTGTTTATGAAAATGAACTGAGAGTTATAACAGCGCATGTAAACTTGTGAACGATATGTGTTTTTCAGCAGGTTTGTTAAATGCATGGAAGAAATAACTGGTGTGGTGTCTCGTTGCCTTCGTCAGTAGGTAAAGCTGTGTATGTAGTAACTTTAGCCCAACAAAAGTTGGTACGCCGACTACATCGGGATTCGAACCCAGGGCCAATGGATTTGTAGCCAGTTACAATAAACCTTTACTTTTCTCCTCACCTGCTTTCCTCGTTAGAGAGAGAGAGAGAGAGAGAGAGAGAGAGAGAGAGAGAGAGAGAGAGAGAGACTGGGGAAAAAAGAATCGAAACTAAACTTGAAAATACTTAAAAAGAGACAAAATTATTGATTTTAAATTACAAGAAACACTATTTTACGTTAACAGTGATAACGATGATAATAATAATGATAAAATAAAAATATGGTGCTCCAAATTATTATAATTTGGAGCACCATATTTTACATATTTTTCAATAAAACGAGTTAATTATTATAATTATCAAAGTATTTTCTCGAAATGAATACCATCAATGCCGCGAAATACGGTGGTTATTTGCTATAAATTTCATTGAAATCGTTAAAAAACTTTTAAAAATATTGGAAAAAATGTAAACTGCTTAATAATTTGGAAGGGACTGTATATGAGGGCGGGAGGCAAACAGTCTGACCCTCACGTTACGCATGGTTACCCTCAATGTTATCTTACCTTAACATGGTTGCATGGCAACGATTATCGAATAAAAGTGAGCAAATGAGCGTTTAAATGAAATAAGATTGATTTGCACATTCATCTATTTGCAAAGGTGGGCAGTTGCGCCGCAAAAAGTTGCGGCGCAACATTTTTGGTTGCGCTTGCGCTTGCGGCGCAACTTTTTGAAAAGGGTTGCGCTTGCGCGTGCGGCGCAACTATTTCAGCAGAGTTGTGGTTGCGGTTGCGGCGTTACAAAAATTGTTGCGCGTGCCCACCACTGCAGATATACATTAAATGCAAAGGTGGGCAGTTGCGCCGCAAAAAGTTGCGGCGCAACATTTTGATTGCGCTTGCGCTTGCGGCGCAACTTTTTGAAAAGGGTTGCGCTTGCGCGTGCGGCGCAACTATTTCAGCAGAGTTGCGGTTGCGGTTGCGGCGCTACAAAAATTGTTGCGCGTGCCCACCACTGTCTATTTGTTGTAACTGGTATTCCATACGTTAAAACCGAGCTCACCCTCTCGTCTATTGTTAATTTCGCAGCCATCCCTTACCTAAAAGATCAAAAAAATAATATAATCAACATTGAAAATTCCTATGATGCGCGACTTTTGCGTCACCCTGTATATATATCGTAACCTTGTAGATGTGCGTCGATCTCTTCACACGAAGGTCGAGCTGGCGGTCCCATATCTAGGCCTGGTCTGGTGGAGGAGAGAGTTGCTCTCTTGTGACCTCCATCGCACATAGTTAGGCGCACCCGGCACATCCGGTACTGCCCTGAGCCAGGCGTGTAGTCTTTTTATGAAGACTTCAATTTTGACACCGGTGATGTTCCTGATGTCCTTCGGAAGCTGGTTAAATAGTCTTGGCCCCGTGAGAACCAAACTATTTTTTTTTTAGCGTTGAGGGAGTCCCTTGTTTGGCCTTTACTTTGGGAGGACTACACATTCTACCTTTCCTATTTCCCCCCAGTTGTTTGTATGGCTGGGCATCCGGGATCCCGGGATCCAGGAAGTAAAGTAAACAGCTCATTTCTAGGGAAAACTGTCATCGATCCCGGGATTTCCCGGTATTCTATTTTCTGGGGAGATTTTTAAACAAAGTTTTATTACGAGGAATATTTATTTCACGCAAAGGCTTTTCACAAGTGAAGTTTTCGTTCACTTGTTTTTAAAACTTTGAAAATCGTTTTCGCTTGAGTATGGGGTGAAATAATATCATTTTCTTCCTACTGAAAAGTGAAACTGAAAATTGATTGGGTAATGACTAATGGGTAACTATTTTATCGCTTTGAGTTCGTTCTTTCTAGAAACTCCTAGAATTCAACTTGTCCTAATTTTTCACTGCCTTCTAAATCAACATTGCAAACAATTGCCAAAGAGTTGTTTACCAGGCTTTTCAGAAAAAGTGAGACGCGCGTAATGGTAGAAGGTACTGATGCAAATGAACCCCAACAGTTTTTTGATACACTAGAACTCGAAGTCTTTTCCTCTAACAGGAGTCTAACTCATCATCAAATCAAAGGTCCTTGGAAGAAAAATTGGATGCAGTTGTGGGGAAAGAAATGGGAACCACAGAGCAACAAGATTTGCGTTTGAGATACGACGTAAACAACATCATAAAAGAAATGAATGTTTATGAAGCCACTGGTAATAGAAAAGAAAATTTAAACCTCTTATTTATAGTCCGGTAGCACAGACCCTGATTTTACTGGAACCCTGCATTGTTTGTTATAAAGCAAATTTTTACATATTTTGAAAGCTTATACCACCCCATTCAAGAATCCATCGGGTGTACACCTGACACCCGCTTGGCTTTTTCAATATGGCCGGCGAAACTGAAAAATCCCATATCCTGGTCAATACTTGATGGATTTTGATGATCTTGGTGTCATTTCTAGGGGTTTTTAGGATGATGAGTCGATCTGGAGGGGTTACAGATACTTTGGGAGTCGTTTTGACCCACATTCGTCAATACTCAAGGTCATTGGAGGTCAAACGCCCCCCGAAATAAGGAATATCCCATATCTCGGGCAGTCGTGGAGATATTTTGGTGATCTTACTGTCGTTTCTATGGTTTTGGGCGAGACTGAGTAGTTCTATAGGCACATGATAACAGTAGGATATCATTTTGCAACTCCATGGGTCAAGTCAAGGTCATTTCAGGTTAAAGTTTGGCCTTGAAATATGATAATGCCACAGTTGACATCACTGTATTTGCTTTATTTCAGTGACAATTTCTACAATCTAGCTAACTGCTGAGCACTTAACATCTTTTCTGCAGATAAAACCAGATCATAATGCTTAAATGACATAACCCACATTATATGGCTATGGATATTCGGATATAAACCACAATTTATGCTGTAGTGCAGGGCACATGCATTCTATGAAAGGTTGCAAAGCTACAAGATATGACCTCGTAAGCAAAACAAAGCTCACACCTAGCTGGGGGATTGGCATTGACAACTTTGATGCAGTTATTCACGTTAGGTAACCATTTATTGGGGGCAAATATCAAAAGACATGGTTGTGTCGGGATCGTCAGGATCATCAGTCTGCTCTTCGTTTGCGTTTTGGGTCAATGGATTGTTGCAATCCAAGCCGCTGCCACATGCACAGAACATTGTGCAAGGGATTCCGCGTCTCATGCAGCCGCAGCGACTCCCCCTGCATGCTGATTGTGATTCACATCCACATCTGATTAGCTTCAGAACTTCATCTGGTGCTAAGCACACTCCTTCACCAACTGTTTTTGGGATGAGAACTCTGTTTGTTTTGTCTCTCTCCCACCCATAATGCACAGGATCAAGTGGTGGTGGGTCACACTTTAGTGCATCGAGCCAGTTCGCCACAGTGTAGTGGGCTCTGAGCACATTTTGATGGAAAGCTTCAGTTGTTGGTGGTAGAGAACATAGTTTGGGTGCAGCAGTTCCCGACTTCCCTGTCTTCTAAGCCCATACTCGCTGACGACACTCAGTAAGAGATGAGGATTTCTTATCCCCATAGCATGCAACAATGAATGCTGTTGCCTCTTTCTCGATATGGTCAAAGCATGCATCAAGGGACCCCAGCTTGTCTAGCTTCCGACCCTTCTTGGCTGTGGCAATGGCAGTGGCTTTGCCGATGCCATGTATGGCTGAAACTGTGTCACAACCACTCAAAGCGTGTAGTTTGAGGATTTGTGGGATGATGTCTTTGTGCTAGGTTACAGTTGCTCGGATGTCCATTGATTTTCTACCACGCACTGGAGACTCCATAATCATGGGACAGCCTAATTTCTTAAATTCATAGAAGTGAGTCAGCATGGCAAACACGTCTGTCATCACAAATGATGGAGATGCGGGCATCAGAATCTTTCTCAGCTTGTGCGATAGCGTGTTGTGTTATTATCACGTCAGCCTCTTCATGAGATGAGAGCTCCAACGCTGCTCGACTCCTGCCTCGCAAATGGAAGTCGGTATGGTCTGCCATCCTGCAAGCACTAGCTCATGGTCTTGGGTTACAGTTGCGAGGTACTCACTGTCAGCAAGGATTTGCTCACAGAGCAGCCTGTTTAGTTGCTCCTTGTTCGCGGTGCACGTGAGAACTATGTTCTCTACCACCAACAACTGAAGCGTTCCATCAAAATGTGCTCAGAGCCCACTACACTGTGGCGAACTGGCTCGATGCACTAAAGTGTGACCCACCACCACTTGATCCTGTGCATTATGGGTGGGAGAGAGACGAAACAAACAGAGTTCTCATCCCAAAAACAGTTGGTGAAGGAGTGTGCTTAGCACCAGATGAAGTTCTGAAGCTAATCAGATGTGGGTGTGAATCACAATCAGCATGCAGGGGGAGTCGCTGCGGCTGCATGGGACGCGGAATCCCTTGCACAATGTTCTGTGCATGTGGCAGCGGCTTGGATTGCAACAATCCATTGACCCAAAACGCAAACGAAGAGCAGACTGATGATCCTGACGATCCCGACACAACCATGTCTTTTGATATTTGCTCCCAATAAATGGTTACTTAATGTGAATAACTGCATCAAAGTTGTCAATGCCAATCCCCCAGCTAGGTGTGAGCTTTGTTTTGCTTACGAGATCATATCTTGTAGCTTTGCAACCTTCCATAGAATGCATGTGCCCTGCACTTCAGCATAAATTGTGGTTTATATCCGAATATCCATATCCATATAATGTGGGTTATGTCATTTAAGCATTATGATCTGGTTTTATCTGCAGAAAAGATGTTAAGTGCTCAGCAGTTAGCTAGATTGTAGAAATTGTCACTGAAATAAAGCAAATACAGTGATGTCAACTGTAGCATTATCATATTTCAAGGCCAAACTTTAACCTCAAATGACCTTGACTTGACCCATGGAGTTGCAAAATGATATCCTACTGTTATCATGTGCCTATAGAACTACTCAGTCTCGTCCAAAACCATAAAAATGACAGTACACCAAAATATCTCCACGACTGCCCGGGATATGGGATATTCCTTATTTCGGGGCGGCGTTTAACCTCCAATGACCTTGAGTATTGACGAATGTGGGTCAAAACGACTCCCAAATATCTGCAACCCCTCCAGATCGACTCATCATCCTAAAAAACCCTAGAAATGACACCAAGATCATCAAAATCCATCAAGTATTGACCGGGATATGGGATTTTTCAGTTTCGCCGGCCATATTGAATAAGCCAAGCGGGTGTCAGGTGTACACCCGATGGATTCTTGAATGGGGTGGTATAAGCTTTCAAAATATGTTAAGATTTTCTTTATAACAAACAATGCAGGGTTCCCACCCCGTGCAACCGGACTATTAATGCTCTGGCGACAATTCCTCCAACTTCAATAGAGTCGGAAAGAGCATTTCTGCTGTAGGATTATTCATCACAAAACTCCGACATCTTTAAGTGATAATAGTATTGATCATCTGCGTTTTTTAAGGCATTATTTTAAGTCATAATCCAAATAAATCAATAATTTCAGTTTTATTAGTCTCTAGAAAGTTTTTATCAAAGCATGTTTTTGTTCAATAAAAGGAAATTTTCTGTTTAGTTATTTAATTTATTCCAGTACTTCAACCTTATTTAAATTTTTAATCCCGGGAATTTCCCGGGATCCCGGGATTTCAAGTTTTTTAATCCTGTTTCCCGGGATTAAGAAAAGAGCGGGAAATGCTCAGCCCTAGTTATTTGGGTGGTTACTGGGTTCATCTTAAGGTTAGGTACTAGTTTTTCCATTATTTTCCAGATGTAAATTATGGTCTCTCTTCTCTTCTCTCTCTCTCTCTCTCTCTCTCTCTCTCTCTCTCTCTCTCTCTCTCTCTCTCTCTCTCTCTCTGCCGTTGTAAACTTTATACTTGGGGTGTGACAGCCCTCCGGTCCCGAGTCGTGGGTCCCGAGTCGTGGGATTCTAGAGAAATTGGCTGCCAATTCCTTTAGGTTCTCTCTCTTTCGGGAGGGCGGGTGAAGTCTGTTGTACAAACCTGTCCCGTGGGTTACTAGGACCCCTTCCCATCCCACTCTGTCCTTTTAGCTTAGGTTAGGGATGTTCTCCTCTGACTGCAAAGAAAAACTTTTAGTATTGTCTTTTCTCTACTGTTATGATTAGGACGCTACTGCTATCTCATGCGTGGGAAGAGAGGCTTGGTACCTCTATAAATAACACCATTTAACTTCAGTTGTAGGTAAATATTTAGAGGGGATAATAGCGAGTAGGATTGTTGACCATTTGGATTCCTACAAGCTACTTGGGGACTCCAACATGGGTTTAGACGGCATAGGTCGTGTCTCACCATCATGCTCGAGTTTTTCTACGTCATGTTGAGTGAGTATGATAAGAGTAGGGAGATTGATTAGAAGGCCTTTGATAAGGTACCTCACCGCCGGCTAATGGCCGAAGTGCGCGCGCTGGGTATTGGTGGGGAAGTAGGTAGGTGGATTGGAAACTGGCGAAAAATGCCACAAAGTTAATCCCTTTCGTTAGGCATATGGGCTACAATCGACGCTTATGTGACGCGGGTTCAAAGATGTCGATTTTAGAAGCATGTTTAGTTCAAATGATAACCCAACTCGCAACAATGGTTAGAAGTTGGATTTGAAATGATTTAGGACTAGTATAGTGGGAATTATTTTAACACGTTGATAGTTAAGATTAAAACATAAGAAAACTCTGCAGGAGTTCGCTTGCACGGTGTCTCTGTGAGCAAGGTAAATATAGAGCTATTATAATTCTCCACTTTCCTGTAAAATTTCCTTGGCTACTTTTCCAGGGTCAAGGTATTTTCTTCAACCTTTTTCCGTACCTGCCTCTGGCAGGGAGGGAGCGGAGGGTGGGGAAGTAGGTAGGTGGATTGGAAACTGGCGAAAAATGCCACAAAGTTAATCCCTTTCGTTAGGCATATGGGCTACAATCGACGCTTATGTGACGCGGGTTCAAAGATGTCGATTTTAGAAGCATGTTTAGTTCAAATGATAACCCAACTCGCAACAATGGTTAGAAGTTGGATTTGAAATGATTTAGGACTAGTATATGTGGGAATTATTTTAACACGTTGATAGTTTAAGATTAAAACATAAGAAAACTCTGCAGGAGTTCGCTTGCACGGTGTCTCTGTGAGCAAGGTAAATATAGAGCTATTTATATATTCTCCACTTTCCTGTAAAATTTCCTTGGCTACTTTTCCAGGGTCAAGGTATTTTCTTCAACCTTTTCCGTACCTGCCTCTGGCAGGGAGGGAGCGGAGGTGGGGAGAGAGCCTTCTACTTTTCTATCCAGTTTTCTACTACTGCTAGGATAGTTGAAAGAAAAATAAACTTTTAATAACAGGAACAGTTCCTCAGTGGATCAGTTCAACAAAAGGTTAGACCAAATCTTGCACACTATTTGAGTGTGTAGAAATTTTCCGTGGCACCCGTTGCCATTGGTACCTCCTCGGTATGGGCCGCAAGGCCTTTTGAGGTACTTCTTTTCCTTGTAACTCCTTGTAACTCTCTCTCTCTCTCTCTCTCTCTCTCTCTCTCTCTCTCTCTCTATCTCTCTCTCTCTCCTCTCTCTCTCTCTCTCTCTCGGGGTCCTTGTTGGCTTGATACCAAAAGTAAATAGAATTGTAAATATTTTGCATAAAGTCAAAACATACAGTATGTTCGAGGTTTTTGTGACGATACCAAGTAGTTGATATAAGTCAGCACAAATATATTGTTAATTTATACAACGGTGCTATCTAGTGCACGATTTCTGTGTGTGTATAGAGCAATTATACAGCTAGCTTATATGACGCGTTCGGTGGAGAAGGGGCGAACGCCACAATATTCGAAAAATGAGTTTTTTGTCGTATAATTATCCCTTAAAACCTTTGCTTTACCTATGCAAAAAATTAGATGTTAGTCTGCACTCTTTCACGGTAAAATTTAGGTTTTAATGTATCTCAGAGAAATTCACTCCGCATCATTGCTTCACATTGAACACATCTATCTACTTTCTGGTCACTCGACAATGCCCTGAGATGCTCAATTTGGCCAAATTGAACAAAATATAAAAAATAATTACAGCAATATTATTTACACCAAAAAAGATTATGTACGGTCATAACTACAGCCGTTTCGCAGCGCTTCCTAGTTGTAGAAACGAAACAGGCTGATTTCTCGATTTTGACGTCTAAAACGTGCATTGTCATTAGGAAATCAACAACTACTAAATTTACAGATGCAAGAAAGTTAATATTTGACTTTCAACACAAAGAAGGCTACGTAATATCTACTGCATACCGCACAACCCCAGATAATAGCCATCCCGACAGACTGCAGAATGGGAAAAAATCCTACAGTGTCAGTTTATTCAATCTAGCCCAGCAGACACTGCAACCAAAGTATTCGCAATTGCTGCCAATAACTAAGGAAAAAATAAAAGATCTCAAAGAATATCAGACCTAATGCCTGCAACTGCAGTGAACTATTATACAAGATTGTTAAAGGAACTGAAGAAGAAACCGAAACAGTTGAAGCAGGTAATAGAACATTCGACGAAGAGGACCAAATAATGGATTACACCAGTTAACGTCAGAAGCTATCAATAAATAATATTGTAAAATTTCTTGGCGTTTTATTATATCTACATATTACACAACAATATTTTACCCAAATATGTGTTCAATTCATACAACATTTCAATAAACCGGAAAAATACAAAGGTTTAAAGTTTACAAACTTTAACTGCATTTTGTGGCATAATTCGAAAATGTTGCGTTCGCCCTTCTCACGAACGCGTCATATATTCTCCTCTTTCCCCGTAAAATTTCCTTGGCTACTTTTACAGGGTCAAACTATTTTCTTCAACCTTTTTCCGTACTCGCCTCTGGCAGGGAGGGAGCGGAAGGCGGGGAGAGAGCCTTATGCTTTTCTATCCAGCTTTCCACTATTGCTAGAATAGTTAAAAAATAACCTAGTTTAATAACAGGAACCTTCCTGAGTGGACCGAAAGGTCTTTGAGACTTCTTCCTGTCTTTGTAACTTTTTCTCTCTCTCTCTCTCCTTTCCGGCGAATATAGATTTTGCAGACATCAATAGTGGCTGTGAAATTTCTTTAAATTTCTTCGTTTATTAATTTCTTCTATTCTAAAAGGGGACATCAAGATTGAGCAGTATTTAAGTTTTGGTATGGTCAGTGTTTTCATCAGGGGAATCATTACTTTCTTCTCCCTTCTTTGAAAGGTTCTCAGTAACTCTCCCATAATTCTTTTTGCTCTGTTTACCGCTATCTCATTTCGAATATCTCGCATCATCAGTCATTATAACTCCAAAATCTTTTTCTTTCTTGTTTCTCCGAATTTCCTCTTTATCTGGAACATAATAATATGACATCGGTTTTAGTTTTCATTTCTTCAGTATCTCATGAGCTGAAAACTTTCTGTTAACTTTCACGTTATTGTCTTCTGATTATCCGTACACTCTGTTGTGTCCATTTGTGTGTATATATATAATATATATATATATATATATATATATATATATTAATTCTAGGTCAAATGAACCACGAAAAATAATTCCAAACTTTAGCCGTTTATTTGATGCAATATTAAAATAATATTTTTCGATGATAATACATTTTCCCATTCTTAGAGCGCTCTCCAGTTTGTGGTTTACAGAGATTCTTTCGTAATTATCAAATTAAATAATATGTTTAGCATCGTATATATATATATATATATATATAAATAAGTTTTATAATATATATATATATATATATATATATATAATATATATATACAGGGCGTCCCAAAAAAATGTATACACACTTTAACAGCTGATAGCTCAATTGATGTTTCTTTCTTTCCAATTTAAACCCATTAGAATTAATAATGGCAGTCAGACTAAGCTTTGAACAAAGGAAATTCATTCTAAAATGCTACTGGAAGTGTGAAAACGCAGTTGAATTGCAAAGACAGTTTAGGAGGGAGTTTCAAACAGATCCACCAACGCGACTTACCATCACTCGAATTAGAGATAAGTTTGAAGCCGATGGAACTGTTCAGAATGTCCACAAGAAGCGTTCCGGAAGACCACGGACATCGACAAGCCCCACAAAGCAAGAAAGTACTGGAAACGTATCACCAAAGTCCAAGAAAATCTGTGCGGCAAGCGAGTCGTGAGGTAGGAATTTCAGAATCGTCTGTCCAACGCATTTTGAAGCGCTGTCAATGGAAAAGTTACATTCCAAGATTAGTCCATGCTATTAATGAAGATGATGATGATCCGGACCGAAGAGTGGAGTATTGCGAGTGGTACTTGGCACGATGTGGATGTGGATTGGACGAAGGGGTTTCGTAGAATACCCTCCGCGTTCACCAGACCTCACACCACTAGACTTTTTTTATGGGGATACTTAAAAGACAAAGTCTACGCTATAAAACCTGCAACAGTCGCTGAATTGAGAGCAGCCATTGAACGAGAATGCACACAAATACCAAACGAAATGTTTCGTGATGTTTGCGATTCCAGTGCTTCGCGTTATCAGCAGTGCCTGGACCAGAACGGACGTCAGTTTGAAAACAGGCGTTGACAAAACAATTAAATAATGTCTGTAGATTCTATTACATTTTGAAAATGAAATGTATTTTAATAAACACTGCCTTTATAATTATTTAAAGTGTGTATACATTTTTTGGGACGCCCTGTATATATATATATATATATATATATATATATATATATATATATATAATATATATATATATATATATATTAGCAGAGGCGTACTTACCATTTTGTCGTCCCTAAACAAGGAAATTGTCGCCACAGTACAGTAGTTTATAGTTGTGCCATTTGATATCGCTAGTTCGTTATTAGAGGACGCTGTTCTTTTTTATTTTAAAACTTATTTGTCAATCCATTGTTAATGCTTTAACTTTTATTTTCTATTTTTTTCATCTTCGCCCTATTTACGTTGAAATACGACAAAATTTGCCACTCTAGGCAGGTGCCTATTCTTCCTATACATAAATTAGGGTTGTCCAAAGCAAGCATGGAAAAATAAAATCTTAAGCTTATGTTTTCATTAGGTATCATTTGTCCCCCCCCCCCCCCGCCAGTATCCACACAATTGTTTAACTTGTTTCAAATATATTTAGAAGTAGCTCAATGACTTAAAATTTTACCTCATGGCTTTGTGCCTCTGTATTACTATACGTGTGTGACATCCAGCTCTCCCTCACATATTGTGAGTATTATCTCCACATTGAGGGTGTTATCACAACCAGAGTTGTAAATGGGTCAGCGGGTCACTTGAGAGTGAATTCAAGACGCGTCGAGGAGGTAGGTCACCCACGGGTCATGAGGTTGATCCGTTTGACCCGGGAGCGATTCAAGGAGAGTCAATACTGCGATTTGGTGGGGCACAAATTTCCAGTCGAATTTTAAAAATTCGTATGTTTTTTTACGTGTTCATAAGCGGTGGATTGGTGGCAATCGAAGAAGGCTGCTCTTCCTGTACTCGGTGGAGTAACTACGTTTGTGTTCGTGATGCAAGCATGCAGCAGCCAGTTGGAGACACATTTCAGCGCATTCAACGCGAGTAATATCATACGTCCACAGCGCGTACTACTACTGGCACCGGAAGCAGTAGAATCACCGTGCATCGCTTTGGAGTATTACAAGAATTTCTAGATTACTTTTCATTGAAATAATTATTATTGTTTTATGAAATAGAAGCTCACGTGTGAGTCAGCTTTTGTATTTGGTATCAAAATAAAGATTTTGTATTCCGAAACAAAGTTTACTTTCTCATGTATTTTTAAAAAGTTTTGTTCAGTGTATTGGTTAGGTCAGCAGGTTTGTCGGGTCACTGGGTCGCGGTCAAATGCTGGACTGATCACACGGGTCACGGGTGAAGGGTTGGTGACCCGTTTCCAACTCTGATCACAACAGCCAGCTGCTCATACTTGCCTGGTTTCAGCCTAAGGCGGCCATTTTCGATTTCTTTAAATTAGAGCATGCGAGTTTCTGCTTTCTTCAACTGTTTGCAGAAGAAACTGTTTCTGTATTTAGTCTTCTTTCATGATTTGGTTGAGTTCTTTGATCAATGCTACTCCCCTTTTAGCACAATCATTTACAACACTAAGACCGTAGGTCTTCGTTAGAAGGGTCTTTTTTCAGTAAGCTAGCTTCTATCTCGAGTAACGTTGTACCAAATTTGAAAGTAGAATAACTTTTGAACTTCTGAAGATATTTTGGTATTTTGGATGAAATATCTTCAGAAGTTCAAAAGTTATTTCACTTTCAAATTTGGTACAACGTTTAACTGCGTTTTCTGGCATTTTGTTTTTTACTTTTGTCGCTTAGCCACTTCTTCCTCGGAAGGCCTTCTTACCCCAGTAAAATATTAACTGATTTTCGTTTTTCTTTCAGATCCATTTGAAATGTGTGATAGCAGCAACTATACGATTGAACAACGTATATTGGCTAGTACCTGAGTCCATGAGCGACCACATAATGCAAAACCATTGAAAATATTCGTGCAAACTTCCAGGAGCGGTTGAATTGTGCAGCTCCTCCAAAAAGGACTCTGTTGAGATGGGAAACGAAAATGTTCGCAACAGGAACTGTAAAAGATAAACCAAGAACTGGTAGGCCATTTACCAGGCAGCAACAGTGTGCATTACGGTGATAAATGGGTTTGAAAGAAAACCGAAAATCAGTTAGTATTTTACTGGGGTGACGAGACATTGTGGACACCTTGTATACTCGAGACAGAAACTAGCTTCTTGAAAAAAGACTTCTTCTTGGGAACACCTACACATTCCCCTATTTATACAGTCACGACGAAATGTCATAACTTCGGGAGCTTATAGTCGAGGTCATTCCCAGTCAAAAAGTTCATATGAACATAGGTCCGATTCCTAACGGTTATGGAGCTATGGATGTTTGAATTTCAAGCATGCGCATGCGTGACCTTGAACTGAATTGAGTTACTTACCGAACCGAACTAACTACGCAGTAGAGTGTTGTGTTTCACAGCGTGCAGTTGATGTTTTGCGCGTTCAGTATGCCTTTTACGTTCTCAAATGCCGAATATGCCGATATGGTGTATGTTTACGGATTTTGCGATGGCAATACTACTGCTGCTGTCGCTGAATACCAGCGACGTTTTCCAAATCGAAGAATTCCGGATCGACGAGTGTTTAGTAACGTTTCCGGAGATTGTGAGAGAGCGGTTCATTTCCTAGCGTTACTGTTTTATCTGAGCGTCCGGTACAAGATGTGGCTGAACAAGAAAACATTATTCAGATGGTACAGCGGAGTCCTCTTGTTAGTACGCGAAGGATTTCCACACGTCTTAGAGTTCCTCAAACGAGAGTATGTAGAACGTTACACCAAGAAGGCACGTATCCATACCATACCACGTACAGCGCGTTCAGCACCTCCAATCTGGGGATCGTGCCCAACGGCTGGAATTTTGTAATTGGCTCAATGCCGATCGACAATTGCATCGATACGTCTTGTTCTGTGATGAAGCTCAATTTACCCGCGACGGTGTCAACAACACTCGCAATTCACACGTGTAGTCAGAAATGAATCCTCATTCCATTGTGGAAAGTAATTTTCAACATCGGTTCAGTGTCAATGTGTGGTATGGTATTCTCTACGGTCAGCTGATTGGTCCGTTTATCTTCAAAGGTGGTCTTACAGGTGACATTTATCTACGATTTCTGCAAGACGAACTGCCACCACTGTTAGAAGATGTACTTTTGGCAACACGATTGCGTATGTATTTCCAACAAGACGGAGCTCCTCCCCATTTTAGCCGTGCAGTGAGAACGCATCTCGATGATTGCTTCCCTGGTCGATGGATCGGTCGTGGAGGTGCACAAAATTGGCCACCCAGGTCTCCGGACCTAACCCTTCTAGATTTTTATCTGTGGGACGCATGAAAGAGCTGGTGTACCAAAGAAAAGTGGAAAAAAAACACGAGATGCATTGCTCCGTCGTATTTTGGATGCTGCAGCCCTCATAAAGCACAATCGTAATGAACTAATGCGAGCTACACGCGCGATTCACAGACGAGCCGCGATGTGTACCGAGGCTGAGGGTAGTCATTTTGAACAGTTATTGTAAATTCATGAATAAAAACTTTAGCAACTATTTGTTCGCTTATTCTTATTTTTAAACACTCAAACATTCATAGCTCCATAACCGTTAAGAATCGGACCTATGTTCATACGAAGTTTTTGACTGAGAATGACCTCAGCCATAAGCAACCGACGTTATAACATTCCATCGTGACTCACCCTGTACTTCATCTTCTGTAACGGATTCTAAATTACATTGCCACTTACACTTACTGACATTATCTTTCAGAGCAAGTAACAGAGGATCAACAAACCAGTGATACCAACCAAACTCTTGGTACAGTAATTAAGTAACTCAAATCAATTATTATTATTAAGCATATATCTTTCTAATTGTAAACTTGTGTTCATATAAGTTAACGGATGAAGGATAATTAGGTGAAACATCTTCCAGACTTCTTTCAGTATTTTCTCTTAAATATACAGGGTGTTTCAAAAGTCCCTCATTATTTTTAAAATTGTATTAAAATAGCAATTACAAGAGGAACCAAATGACAATTTGGTTGCTGAGTCTACGATTCATGAGAATTTTGGTGGCATCAAACTTGGCTTCATAAGTCTACTGGAAAGTCACTGGTACACCTCAACGTGGGCACCGTCTTTTTCGAAACAAGCAAGCCACCGTTTTACGCATTCTTGGCCGACATTGGACAACATTTCGGGAGTAACAGAAGCACACGCATTCCTGATCCGTTCTTCTAGTGTGGGACTCGCGGCTTGGTGGCGTACACTTTGCTCTTAATGTAGCCCCACAAAAAGAAGTCGCATGGGGTAAGATCAGGCGAGCGAGCAGCCCATTCGATGGGACCACGGCGACCAATCCACCGATCCGGGAACTGCTTATTCAGAAATGAACGAACCTCACGCGAGTAATGAGCAGGGGCACCGTCTTGCTGGAAAATGACTTCTTGCATGTCAGCTACAGCTGACAGTTGGGGGATGCAGAACTCCTGAAGCATACGAAGGTAATTGTCTCCGTTGACGTTCACGGAATTTCCATCTTGATCCCGGAAGAAGAACGGACCAATCAGCCCAGCTGAGGAGATGGCACACCAGACGACCAATTTCGGCGTGTCCCTTTCATGTTCACGGATCTCCGCAGGATTGTGAGTTCCCCAGATGCGGGTGTTGTGCCGATTGACGCGACCAGAAAGGTGGAAGAGAGCTTCGTCGCTGAACCACATGTGCTCCAGGATCGATGGGTTTCTTTCGTAGTGATGCAGCAGTGTCTCAACATCTCCACCCGGCAATCGTAGTCTTGAGGTTCCAGCTTCTGAACCACCTGGATCTTGTACGGATACAGCTTGAGACCACGCCGCAAAATCCGTTGGATAGATGTCGCGCTGATGTTCAGTTCTGCAGCAGCTCGCCGAATGGACTTTCCTTGACTCTGAGTAAACGCCTCACGGACAGTTTCGACATTCTCCTCACTCCGCCCACTTCGAGGTCTTCCTGATCGTGGTTTGTCCTTTACGGATCCGGTCTCCATAAACTTCCGGTGGGTGGCGACGATGGTGTTCCTATCCGGTGCATAATGCTGTCCGTAGACTGCCCGGAATCGTCGCTGCACTTCGACCACAGATTGAAAAACCTCCTGCCATGCAGCGATTTTACACCTCTGCTCTAGAGTCAGCATGGTAGCAGAAGAAAACGGAGCAAAACTTCAAATGTAGACTCAAAAAAATTCTCAACTACTGAGTAAGAGTTTACCACAAGATGAACGTCGTTGGTCGATTAGCTGCAAAGAAAATTGAAAATCAAATTAGTGAGGGACTTTTGAAACACCCGGAAAAATGGCTTTGCATTATAGAGTTTACCACTTAGCATTTTTCTCCAGTTTACTGAAAAATTTTGAGCTTAAAACAGTCAACTTAAAATTGTGCTTCAAGCACAGTTGGTTAAAATATATTATAACTATTTTTAATTTACCGTTTCCCGTTGATCAGTGAAGTTAAACGACATTAGGTCTGAGTAGTAATTGGATGGGAGACCGTCGTTTGCGTCCAGGTTATGTAGCGACTTGTGGATCGGATCCCACGTAAAACTGAGGTTCCCTCCGTTATATGACCTTAGATGTTGCGAAGAGGCTGAACAACCCATATATATATATATATATATATATATATGATGAATAAAACCACGAAGGAAAGGAAACACAAAAAGGTGCTCAAGCGCTTTCGTCTAATGACATCCTCAGGAACACTGAAGTACATAAAAGGTTACGGCCTATATATAGGTTACAGAAAGAAAAAAATAAATAAATAAACAACATACACACACACACATATATATATATATACACTAGTGATGTAGCGGATGTCATTTTTTTCGCATCCGCGGATGCGGATGCGGATGAGGATGTTTGATTTCAACATCCGCGGATGCGGATGCGGATGTCTACATTTTCGTTATTTTTTAGGATATATTGAGATTTGTTGTGTTTAACGTATATAATAAGTTATTATATAGAGAGAGCTGTAGCTATAATGTAGTATAATTGATTAATTGTACAATAATTGCTGTACTTTTCTCTGAACATATAAAATAATATCAAGCATCTAACTAATATAGAAATCAATTAGTGAATTCGTCTGCAAATAAATTCGTTATATTTTGTTGAGTTTCAGCCACAATTAGAAACCATAATTGTGTTACCAGGATGCGGGACGTGAACCCAACTCAAATGCACCCCACCGACCTCTTTCCCCAACCTCCACCCTTATAGAAAGAGATCTTTAATTAGCTTGATAACTATTTATATTAAGTTTAAAGTTTTATTAGGCATATTTATAAATGAGTAATTAAAATAAAGTAAACTAAGATGTTCATCGTTTAATGTTCAAACTTAATTATAGGAAGGTTATGCTTAAGGAACATTAATTTTTCTGCCTTTTCTGCTGCCAGTCTGTTTCTCTTTTCATCATATATTAATCCAGCACTGCTAAATAATCTCTCGCTTGGTACGTTTGTTGGAGGAGAGGCTAAATGTTTCCTTGCAAGTTTACTCAAGTATGGATAGATATTCTGCGTATTTTTCCACCAACTAATAGGATTGTCACATGCAGCCAGGCGTTTTTCTTGGTGATAGCTCTCGATCATTTTTACTACATCTTTTGACATCGCGTAGGTCTCGTCATTGCTGCTTGACTCAAGAAACTGAGAGAGAGATTCTGTGATAGATTTGCTTGTTGAAGGTGTTGGTTCTGTCACTGAAACTTTTATTCTTTTGGTGGGTGGCGAAGCGACAGATTCAAGAGATTGAAGCTCTTCAACTGCTTTGCCAAGTGATGATTTAACTCGTTCTAATGTACTAGGTGAAAATAACTTAGCTTTGTAACGTGGATCTTAGTAGGTTGCAAGAGAGTAACTTCATACAAGAACAGCCTCTCGTCTTGTCGCTTGCATCACTTTTGCGCACAATGAACTAGTTCTATTAATATAGTAGAATTTGATAATTTCCGCTTATTAATGACGTTTTATCTCAACGGTCCACATCCGCACGACATCCGCAGTCCAAAGTGCGGATGCGGACGCGGATGCGAGAAAATGTGCGGATGTTCCGCGGATGCGGATGTGACCTACATCACTAATATACACATACATATCTACACACACACACACACACACAACATATATATATATATATATATATATATATATATATATATATATATATATATATATATATATATATATATATGCAATAAACAGAGAAGTAAAAATAAAAATTAAAAATTAACAACGAGGCATACAGATTTGTAAGGAAAAATATCGATTTTTAGCACAAGATCAAATGAATTATAAAAATACAAATTTATACTGGAAATCTGCCCGGGTTTTAACACTTTGCCTTTTATAGTCAAGTTTCGATATATATAAAAATAAAATGAAGATTAAAAGTTAATAAAGTAGCATACAAGTTTACCAAAGATTTAGCGTCCTACCCTTTTATCTAAATCTGTTTTGAAGGAATTCAAAACAACAGGATCGAATTGAAAAAGACCTTTGCTTATGTTGAAGTTATTTGAAAGTTGGATAATGGCAGACTCAAGAATATTTCTATTAACAATGTTGCTAGAGTGAAATAAAACTAAAGCATTATTCCAATCAATACAGTGGGATAACTCTGACAAATGGACAAAAAGAGCACTGGACAACTGTCCTGTTCTAACGGAATATTGATGCTGTTTTATACGTGTGCAAATCCTTTCCCGTCTGACCTATGTAAGAGGAATCACATTGTTTACACCCAATTTTATAGATAATGCCTGAATTATTGGTAGGGCTATTTTTTTACTATGATATTTTTCACAATATTGTTATATGAAAATACTACATTAATATCCAAAAGTTTAAGTACATTAGCAATGCCTAAAAAGCCCGGGAAAAATGGAAGTACTAAAATATTTTTGACAAAGTACGAGTGTTATTATTGACACGATAGAAAGTTCGTTTTGCCTTGTTGAGACAAGATTCCATAAACGCAGATGGATAACACAGATCACTTCCAATACCGTTGATTTTTTCCAATTCGGCATCGATGTATTCCGGACTGGCGATCCTAAGGCGCGGAGAAATTGATGAAAAAATGGCCTTCTTAATGGGGGTGTCATGTCCCGAGTAAAAGTGTACGTAGGACAAATTGTTTGTTGTTTTCCGATAGATACTAAACTTAAAACCTGGGCTTTCCCTATGTACACGCATATCCAAAAATGGGATTGAATTGTCTTGTTCCACTTCTAAAGTAAACTTAATGGAGGGGACTTGATCATTTAACTGAAGGAGGAAGTTATCCAGGTCACGATTCATGGGCCAGATACACAAAATATCGTCGACGTACCGCAACCAAGGGATGCCAACCCCCAGGATTCTCGGAATGTAAGTAATTTCGAAAACTCCATATAAATATTGGAGAGGAGGGGCGATAAGGGGTTGCCCATGGCCATCCCAAACACTTGTTGATAATACTCGTTATTGAAAGTGAATTTACAGTCTTTGATGCAAAGCTTAATAAGCTCCAAAACAATGTGTGAAGGTAGTGGCAGGTCATACTTATGTAATTCTTGGGAGAGAAAGTCAAGCATATCATCAATCGGCACTTTGTAAACAATGAACAAACGTCAAAACTGATCAATCTATCGTTAGTTTCAGTACGTGCATTATTCGATTTTTCAGTAAGATCCATGGAATTTTTTTACATGTGAATCAGAGATAGTTCCGAGAATGGGGGACAACACTTTGACAAGCCATTTGGAGAATTTATAAGTAATAGAGCCCACCGAGCTAATAATGTGAATAATGCACGTACTGAAACTAACGATAGATTGATCAGTTTTTGACGTTTGTTCATTGTTTACAAAAGTGGCGATTGATGATATGCTTGACCTTCTCTCTCAAGAATTACATAAGTATGACCTGCCACTACCTTCACACATTGTTTTGGAGCTTATTAAGCTTTGCATCAAAGACTGTAAATTCACTTTCAATAACGAGTATTATCAACAAGTGTTTGGGATGGCCATGGGCAACCCCTTATCGCCCCTCCTCTACAATATTTATATGGAGTTTTTCGAAATTACTTACATTCCGAGAATCCTGGGGGTTGGCATCCCTGGTTGCGGTACGTCGACGATATTTTGTGTATCTGGCCCATGACTCGTGACCTGGATAACTTCCTCCTTCAGTTAAATGATCAAGTCCCCTCCATTAAGTTTACTTTAGAAGTGGAACAAGACAATTCAATCCCATTTTGGATGTGCGTGTACATAGGGAAAGCCCAGGTTTTAAGTTTAGTATCTATCGGAAAACAACAAACAATTTGTCCTACGTACACTTTTACTCGGGACATGACCCCCCATTAGGGCGGCTCGTTTTTACACTTTTTTCGATATTTGATTGGGGGTAGTGCGGAAAAGTTGCGATTTGGAGAGAAAATAAAGTGTGTAAAATTTTTTTTATCTACGTCAATACCTTCCGGTGGCGGCGAGTCCTTAAAAATCGAAAAATAGGCCTAACGGGGTAGATTGGAAAATGGTTTTAAAGACTTACAAAATAAACAATAAAAATTTCAGCACAATCTGTTAATAACTTCCGGTGGCGTCTTAGCCGTTAAAATATCCAAAATATTGATTTAGAGCAAGTTTTAACAAGATGTTATACAAATGTTAATTCCGGTATATTTCTGTGCAAACAACCCTGAGAACACTATTATAGGCTTGAATAAATTAATAGCAGTCATTGAACAATGAACATTATATAAAAATTATATAAAATTATATAAAATTTTTATGTGTTTTTAGGCCTATTTTTCGATTTTTAAGGACTCGCCGCCACCGGAAGGTATTGACGTAGATCAAAAAAATTTTACACACTATTTTCTCTCCAAATCGCAACTTTTCCGCACTACCCCCAATCAAATATCGAAAAAAGTGTAAAAACGAGCCGCCCTAACCCCCATTAAGAAGGCCATTTTTTCATCAATGTTTCTCCGCGCCCTTAGGATCGCCAGTCCGGAATACATCGATGCCGAATTGGAAAAAATCAACGGTATTGGAAGTGATCTGTGTTATCCATCTGCGTTTATGGAATCTTGTCTCAACAAGGCAAAACGAACTTTCTATCGTGTCAATAATAACACTCGTACTTTGTCAAAAAATATTTTAGTACTTCCATTTTTCCCGGGCTTTTTAGGCATTGCTAATGTACTTAAACTTTTGGATATTAATGTAGTATTTTCATATAACAATATTGTGAAAAATATCATAGTAAAAAATAGCCCTACCAATAATTCAGGCATTATCTATAAAATTGGTTGTAAACAATGTGATTCCTTTTACATAGGTCAGACGGGAAAGGATTTGCACACACGTATAAAACAGCATCAATATTCCGTTAGAACAGGACAGTTGTCCAGTGCCCTTTTTGTCCATTTGTCAGAGTTATCCCACTGTATTGATTGGAATAATGCTTCAGTTTTATTCCACTCTAGCAACATTGTTAATAGAAATATTCTTGAGTCTGCCATTAAGCCAACTTTCAAATAACTTCAACATAAGCAAAGGTCTTTTTCAACTCGATCCTGTTGTTTTGAATTCCTTCAAAACAGATTTAGATAAAAAGGGTAGGACGCTAAATCTTTGGTAAACTTGTATGCTACTTTATTAACTTTTAATCTTCATTTTATTTTTATATATATCGAAACTTGACTATAAAAGGCAAAGTGTTAAAACCCGGGCAGATTTCCAGTATAAATTTGTATTTTTATAATTCATTTGATCATGTGCTAAAAATCGATATTTTTCCTTACAAATCTGTATGCCTCGTTGTTAATCCTTTAATTTTTAATTTTTATTTTTACTTCTCTGTTTATTGCATATATATATATATATATATATATATATATATGTGTGTGTGTGTGTGTGTAGATATATGTATGTATGTATATATATATATATATATATATATATATGTGTTTTGTGTGTATGTTATTTATTTATTTATTTATTTTTTCTTTCTGTAACCTATATATAGGCCGTAACCTTTTATGTACTTCAGTGTTCCTGAGGATGTCATTAGACGAAAGCGCTTGAGCACCTTTTTGTGTTTCCTTTCCTTCGTGGTTTTATTCATCATAAATATTTTTCACGTGTTACTTTCGTGAAATAATTTTCATATATATATATATATATATATATATATATATATATATATATATATATATATATTTCAACTGCAAAGAACACGCAGTATAATTAACGTAAAGAACGACGCTTGTATAGGAGAACATTCCGCGCAAGATGAGGAGGGAGAACAAACAAATGAAAAAATGAGGTAACCACCCGGGAGTCGAACCCGGGATCTTACGATTACCGGTCAGATATGATAACCACTACACCATGGTCCTCACTCGATCAGAAGTCGTAATTCTCCTACATACGCGCAGAAACCAATGCCCCGAGTGGGGCACCTCCCGGATGCCGCACCTATATATACATTTCAACTGCAAAGAACACGCAGTATAATTAACGTAAAGAACGACGCTTGTATAGGAGAACATTCCGCGCAAGATGAGGAGGAAGAACAAACAATGAAAAAAATGAGGTAACCACCCGGGAATCGAACCCTGGATCTTCCGATTGCCGGTCAGATATGATAACCACTACACCATGGTCCTCACTCGATCAGAAGTCGTAATTCTCCTACATACGCGCAGAAACCATTTTTTCATTTGTTCGTTCTCCCTCCTCATCTTGCGCGGATTGTTCTCCTATACAAGCGTCGTTCTTTACGTATATATAATATATATATATATATATATATATATATATATATATATATTATATATATATATAATATATATAATAATAAAATTATATATATATATATATATATATAATTATATATATATATATATATATATATATATATATATATATATATATATATATATATTAAGGTCATATGACGGAGGGGATCTACACCTTTACGTGCTCATTCTGAAATTTCTTTCTCAACGTTCCTTTTCAGTAACAATTTATAACGTTCTTCTATTCTCCAGAATTAATTTCAAATTCTACCGAGGATAATACAACAGTGACTGAAATGACGCAGACAACCCCGGAGGAACAGACGAACATCGAAGAGAGTCGCACTTCTGTTGAAAATAATGTTATCTTGATGGATATTTTCAAATACTTGCACCAAATATTTTCTCTTATTGCATCATTCATTCCTAAATGTAAGTGCAATAATTGCAGTTTTGTTTTTTCTTCATTAATTTCAATTTCAAATCCAGTTCCGATTCCAGTTATTAACTTTTAAAATTTAAATTTCCCTATACTTCTCGTTTCGTAATTAAATCTAGTCTGCGTCTTCGTACACTGTAAATACACTGTAAATACACGATCTTCCGATATTAAGGAATGTGGTTACTGTTCAAGAAGAAACGAAACCAAATACTAGTCTTTTTCCAGTTTCCTTTACGAGTTATGGATCTTTTCTATCCCCTACTTTCGGGCTTCGAACCAGGGATGCCACTCAGAAATTAAAAAAAACCAAGATCCACTCGTAAAAAATGCCAAGATATATATATATATATCTCAAGATTTGCTATATTTGTTTAAAGAAATCCCAATATCCCAAGGTATCGCTGAAAATGCCAAGATCTCGGGATAAATCCCGAGGAGTGGCATCCCTGCTTCGAACCATTATACTGGAACCAGTACATCCACTTTATGGGGTCGCGGGGGGAGAAACAAAACCTCTTACTTCATCGAACATAAAAACTTTAAAAAAATCTAAAAGAAGAATAAAACGAGTATTTTGAAAAACGACCTTCCAAAATGGCAGCGCTTCGAGGTTATTTTCATACAAAAACTAAAGAAAAAATGTTTACCTCAAGAGTTCGATACAAGTTTTTACTTTTTGCGTCTGATAAACTAAAAATACGCCATTCCAAACATCACTTACGAGGCCAGGAAGGTTTAGAATTTTTTTCCGGAGAGTACTGTAATATTGGATGACGAGTTCAAGACTCAATTTCAATTAAATTTAATAAATTTAATTTAATTAGTTTTTATGGAAGAATTTAGTGTTATATATATATATATATATATATAAGTCTCACCGAAAGGTGTTTAAACAATACTAAAATTCTGTATACTACGTAGAGGAGGGGCGACAAGCTTGACCTTCGTGAAATGACGAATCATCGCACGGAACCTTTGAAAGGTATATACGAGGGGGGGTCAGAAAATAAATTTACACGGCATATAATTTCGTAACTAAAGGACCTACATTGATTATGTTTGTATCGGGTGAATTCGTTAATCATTGTTGGCAACACTGCACGTCGATTCGGCTACCATCTACCGTACATTGGTTATACGAGTCAGTTGAACATGGCGGCTGGACTGGAGCAGTGCCCTGTCATTTCTGCAACGATATTCCGAGTCTGTCAGTGATCAAGAATTTCTCGAGCGTATTGTCATAGGAGACGAGACATGGGTTCATCACCGTACTCCGGAAACAAAACGTGCCAGCATGGACTGGAAACACCCTGGGTCCCCACGACCAAAGAAGTTCAAGATTGTGAGGTCCGCTGGCAAAGTGATTACCATATTTTGGGACCACAAAGGCGTTTTGCCCCCAGACTTCATGCAAAAAGGCACAACAATCAACGCAGTTGTATATTGTTCAACACTGGAACGTTTACGAGCGACCATTAAACATAAACGTCCTGGACTGCTCCAGTCGAGCCGCCATGTTCAACTGACTCATATAACCGATGTACGGTAGATGGCAGCCGAATCGACGTGCAGTGTTGCCAATAATGATTAACGAATTCACCTGATACAAGCATAATCAATGTAGGTCTTTAGTTACAAAATTATACGCCGTGTAAACTTATTTTCTGACCCCCTTCATATATATATATATATATATATATTATATATCAACGTAAAGAACGACGCTTTGTATAGGAGAATTATCCGCGCAAGATGAGAGCGAAAGAACGAAACAAATGAAAAAATGAGGTAACCACCCGGGAATCGAACCCGGGATCTTCCGATTGCCGGTCAGATATGATAACCATTACACCACGGGCCTCACTCAATCAAATGTCGTAATTCCCGGGTGGTTACCTCATTTTTTCATTTGTTTCGTTCTTTCGCTCTCATCTTGCGCGGATAATTCTCCTATACAAAGCGTCGTTCTTTACGTTAATTATACTGCGTGTTTGCAGTTATAATGTATATATATATATATTTTGCACATGCTTATATAATGTAAAATATAAAGGATATCATTTTACAATGAATGGTCAAATCAGAGCTGTATTTCTGTCGATGTAAATAAGACATACGAATGGAATGAACTAATTTCTCTACTATATCAATATAGCCTTGTTTTTATTGGAATTAGGTCAATTTACTTCCTCTGCTAAACCATACATTTTATATACGATAATTTTATATTTACTTTATATAGAATTAAAAAAAATCCAATAAATCCTTAGTTTGGTATATGTATCCAGTTCCATAATGTGCTAATGCTAAAAGTGACATTACCTAACCTAACTTCACGTTAGATAACTACTTTCTTTCGCTTGAACATCGTTTTAAACGTTGTTTTGTCCTATTTGTTTCAAATAACTTCTACGACAGTTTGCGACAAATTTAAGTATTCCCATTTAATGCATCTGATTTATTTATCTTTCTGCCATAGTTACTGGAACAACAAATGAAACAACTGAAGCTTCAACACCTAGTAAGTAATAGAGATGAAGGTAGGAAGAAGTAATGTTCCTTGCAATAGTTCCGCTCCACCCTCTCCGAGATGTGATGGCAACGCAGTCCCTCTTTCTCCCCCACCCTCACTCCCTCTCGTCACCCCCCCACCTCCTCTCTCTCCTCCTTGACTCCTTGTTATTTTCTTTCGATTTACCGTCATCCTTATTTTTATTTTTCCTTCCCCTTCACCTCATACTAATACGTGACTATTCTCTTCCCCCCCCACTGTTCCCCGATTATTACCTTCCCCCATGTCTCTCATTCCTCCTACCCTATCAACTACTGTCACTTGTGTTTTTGCTTCTTTCATTTTTACCTTCCCCTCCTAATCCATTCCCTCTTTTACGTAATAACTGACTCACTCATCCACTGACGCATTTAATTTTTAATAAACCTTCCTCTATAAATCCTCAAAAATATATTAACAGCTTCCGGAAATGTTCGTGTATATCAATAATCTTGTTTCTCTTTTAAATAATACACCAAAAACGACGATATTATAAGATTAAACCGTCTACATGGAATCGCACAATAGCTGAAATTAATCATCATAATGAAGAGGAATACAACACTTATTTGTAAGTGTTAATATCGAATCACGATATGACAAAAAGTATTGCATCACGACTGGTTCCAAAATTCGAAGAACACTGTAATTCAGCGTGTCAGATTGCGATTCGAATAGCATCTAATTTTTAAACTGTGATTTGAATACACCATACCAGCTACCCCAGAGTGAAAAAATCCGTTGCTTCTACCTAACCACAACCCTCGTCAACCTTGAACCACGCAAGGCCACAGACGGAGGGCTAGCATATATATTAGAGAATAACTGCCCTATTCATACTGCCAGTATCATCAGACGATGGTTTCAGAAACAACGAGATGTCGAGCTGCTGAACTGGCCCACCAATGGGGTGTGACCTAAACCCCACTGAAAATGTGTGGGCAAATGTGGTTAACGTTTGGGAGTCTGGGCAGGAGTGGACATCTCGGCACCTGCGCTCAGAGTGGGAACTTTTCAGCAGGAACCCACAAGTCATGTACAATCACGTGGCATCTGTTCCATATAGGCTACGAGAGGTCATTAATAATAATAGAGGATGGACCAAATATTGAGTAATTATGTATAATAATGTTATAGTTGTGATGTAGTAATTATATATTTATTTACTTGAATAATTGTCAGTTCCAAGATGTTGCAAAGGAGGTTAAACGATCCCATCATTACATTAATTACAAGCCTTTAATTTCAATCAAATTTAATAAACTAATTTAATTACTTTTTATGGATGAATTTAGTGTTATATATATATATATATATATATATATATATATATTATATATATATATATATATATATATATATATATATGGGATTGAACTCAGAATGGTCCCCTGAGGTTTTTCATGATACACACAGACCGTGCATGGAACAAGGAACTCTTCTGGGAAAATTAAATCCACTATAGTCCGAATAAGTAATAGTAAATCACAAACACTATAGTTTTTTCTTTTTCATGATGTAGCCGACGTGGGCGACGGGGCACTCGCACAGTGATCCCAAAAATATTGCTTCCCTCACCAGCTATCTGCAAAGCAGATAGATCCTGTCCCAAAGCTAGATCCTAGGGGTTACAGCTACACCTAGCCTACTATATTCAGAATCTCAATATAAGCAAAAGACTCGTTGCATTGAGATTCTGAGTATAGCAGGTTAGGTGTAGCTGTAACCCTAGAACCTGTCCCAAAGCTGGATCCTATCTGCTTTGCAGATAGCTGGTGAGGGAAGCTATATTTTTGGGGCCCCTTTGCGAGTGACCCGTTGCCCACGTCGGGCTAAGATCATGAAAAAGAAAAAACTATAGTGTTTGTGATTTACTATTACTTATTCGGATTATAATGGATTTAATTTTCCCAGAAGAGTTCCTTGTTCCATGGACGGTCTGTGTGTATCATGAAAAACCTCAGGGGACCATTCTGAGTTCAATCCCATATATATATATATATGTGGTGTGTGTGTGTGTGTGTGTGTGTGTTAGGCTGACCATACGTACCGTTTTGAACGGGACAGTACCGTTTGTTTTATATTTCCTGGCCGTCCCGTCGTTTTAATAAAAATGTCAATTTTGTCCCGGTTTATGTACTTACTTTTTCATGAATACAGAATATTACATAACCCCGTCCCTTTTTTGCCATCCCAATGTCCCGTTTTTGTCTCAAGGAAATATGGTCAGCCTAGTGTGTGTGTGTGTGTGTGTGTGTGTGTGTGTGTGTGTAACGTAAAATATAGTGGATATCATTCTACAATGAATGGTCAGATCTAAGATGTATTTCTGTCGATGTAAATAAGACATCCGAATCGAATGAACTGTTTTCTTTAATATATCAAAATATAGCCTTGTTTTTACTGGAATTTGGCCAATTTATTTCCTCTGCTAAACCATAAATTTTGGATACGAAAACATGTTTAATACTCAAATTTCCTCGATAAAACAAATTATTATTATTATTACAGCTTGGTCTACTGCCGGGAGTGACGCTAAAGGTACGTTTAGAAATACTAGTGTCCCCGGGATATTATATATATATATATATATATATATATATATATATATAGAGAGAGAGAGAGAGAGAGAGAGAGAGAGAGAGAGAGAGAGAGAGAGAGAGAGAGAGAGAGAGAGAGAGTCCTATAAGTCCGGTCTCAGAAAATTTTTGTAAAATTAAATTTACAAATGTTCAAATTGATGTCTTGTTTTAGGACCTTTTTTTTTTTTGTCGAAGGTAGAATAACAAGCAACACCTTTCCTCACTATTGTAACTCACTTCCAAATATATAATTAAAAGGGCAAAATTAGTGTTTAATAAAGAAAAAAAATCTTATATTTATTTCGTAAGAAAGTATTAGATTTTAACCTAAATTTTGTGCGTCTGTTCATTTATTATAAGATTTTTCCATAATTCACCCTTTTACGTCCTCCATCAATAACATACCCCTTTGCCCGTCTGTCAGTCTCGGAAACTATCGCAGTTATAGAATAGTAAAAGACGACTATCGAAGATAATAGCTTGCCGTTCTTAACAACCGAAACTTTCGGAAAATATTTCTATTCCCTCGTCAGTGGCTTTTTAAGGCAAAATGCGAATCCTCGTTCAGTTTCAGA